>JAOTQE010123103.1:0-24337 GCA_025631205.1 Nesometra sesokonis
TTTACAAATACGATCTTCTACCGGAACTTTGTTCCATCTTCCCTTTTCAATTTCTAAATCGAGAATTCCCAAACGGAGTTTAGTAAAATTTTTCCTCTGATTTAAATCTTTAATGTGTATAAGATGAGGACTAATTCGTAGGCCTACACTGTAAATTAACCATGACTACAGTACTTCATTATGACAGACTTTCGATACGATTCACTGCATGTGAAACCGTGTAAAGGCGACTCTTGGGTCTGAATTTTATAACCCGGATCGTTTGAAATTAATTTCGAAAAATAATTTAATATAGAAATCCCGAAACTGCTCAAGACAATTCAATTCGAGTTGGGGATTGTTTTTGCTGTTGCCCTCTGTCTCGTAAAACTATCTGACGGTTCGTAGGCAATGATTTTTTTTCCTATCGGAACCCTTGTAATCGTCAATTTATGTTACAGTGTAGTAACGATTTTGGTATGTTACGATGACGTCATGACAGTTTGTACAGGTAAAAGTGATTTTCCAAACAACTGATTGCTAATTGTAACATGAATGTACTGTCAATTTATTCCTAGATTTTAAAACATTTTTAGATATTCATACATTAAATAAAAATTTTTATTTGGATTTCCGACGCTCAACGGAATTGTCCCTCCTTAAAAAAAAATCTGGTTCCATCTATAAATGGACAATGGACTTACTAAAATTTGGAAACCAAATTCATTAAAGTTTAAAATTTAATGCTTATTCATGGTGATTAAGATATTGCTGGAAAATCTATAAAATTATGTTACATTTCAGATTACAGGAGTGTGAAAAATTATTTTGTTGGGTTTAAAATTTGACCCACGGACCCTCAAATTTTGAAAGGAAACGGGCAATACCACATTGTTTTTTTCCCTAACAATTATCAGTTGATTTTAAACACCTGCTTCAAACCAATTTCGGCACGTATGAGGGGCTTATGATTGCATATTAAGAAACACTCAATTCACTCATTAATCCATATGTAACCATGCAATGTTAAATTCCCGTTAAGTGGAGTCTAAACTATACACTATGGATAGTCAGTTGTAATGAATTGTAATAATTGAAAACAGAATTTCTTAAAATGCTAACAAACCATAGCGATATAACCTTAATGAACTAATTCAAAATAATATTCTGTCTTTGTTTCAAATATAAATTTAAATTCTACTGTGCTCGATAGGTGTTAATGCACGTAGCAAACCACCAACACAAAATTAGTTATACGGTTGGCCAGTGTTTATTTAATACCAAATCTCAACCCCAAGAAATAGCTCAAATTAAGAGTTTTATTTTTTTCTGCTAAAATCATCTGATTATATTATAATACAGTAATTTGTTTGTGACGGTTGGAAAAGACAAAAATAATTCCGTGATGATTTTTGTTGATTTTTGATTTAATTAAAAATATGTTAAGCCTACGTATGTCTAAATAAAAGTGAGACTATATATCTGCTATGCTGAAGAAGGGAAGTTTTTTTCTTACATCCGCAATGCCCCTTTTGAATATAAAAATAGACCGACGGGGCTGAGTAGTTTCGCTCCTATAATATTTTTAATTTATATAAATAATAATAATTTAACCTAACTTTGGGTCAAGCCTTCACCCGCTGCATCACAGGTATAGGTAATGGCGACTTACTATGACATACGTATTTTTCACTATGTTGCAATTAATTACGGAATTGGATCTGTTTTATAAATAAGACAAAAAAAATAAAACAATTAACAGATTTTGGTGGGTAGGTTATCATCATCATCAGAGATGATGTGTGAGAGCCAAACCAAATGAGACGTAAGTCGGAAAACTGACGACTTTTTATGTATTATAAAATTACACATTATCTTTAACATGCTAAAAATCAATCAGTTTCAAACGATGTTTCCTTGCGAAGTTACGAACAATCAAATTTCGAACATTTAAAATGTAAGTTTTGAGAAAACTACATTTGAAAATTGTTTATCAGTATAGGTCTACATTGACTAAGTAAGGTCATTCCAAACTGCACTTTTTAAGACATTTTTTGATCATATATCTGCAAATTGGATAGTGTGAAAGTTTTAATGGTCTGTATATGTTTTAAATAAATAAAATTTGAAAAAAATGACCATTTTAAAATTATTTCGTACTATTGTGGAAAACTAGCATTTGCGACTTATGTCTCATTTGGTTTGGCTCTGCCCCATATAATCTATTAAGTTGTTATCGAATCGTTTTGGCTATTTAAGTGGTCTCGATTCAGTGCTTACAACCTAGATGGCCACCTAACAAACAAAAAAAAAAACCATGTTATTTAATAAAACCCTAAAAAAGCATTCATGATCTTGTTGAACGACCATGTCGTCAATGGCACCATGAAAATGTACAAACTGTGACGCAATGCGTGCAAAAAAAGCGCGTGAACGGACGCAAACCACACGCGTGCAGTGATTAACAAATGAGCGTGTTCCTACGCACGCCATAACATCTAACGTCTATTGGTGGTATACCTGACGATCGGCCTACTTTTATGATACAGTATTTAACTCTTTGAAACCATTTGAAATAACTTTATGTCTACTGTTAACTTACCGTCATTTTTTCCATAAATAGTCGATCCAGAAATAGTCGATACACCACAGCTGACAGTTTCCAAAAATCATTTTGACGCTTCAGATTTATCGAGATTCAAGATGTTCTACCAAAAACTTCACTAAAACCATAAATTTGGTGAATAATGAACATATAGGCTTAACTCTGGGTATGAAAGTATGCCAATAATACTCTGCTTCGTATAATGGCCGGATAACGATCAAGAGCATAGTCGACTGCTTCCGGAAATCATCGAGATGTGTTTTCGTTTATAATACCTGCTTGTGCAGAAATATTTTGACCCTTTATTTTAAACTAACCTTATATGCTTTTATGAAAGGGGTAATGCAAAACATTTTGAGATGGTTCTTCTTTGGGGTTCGATATTTCACAATTTCACAACCATAACATATTAAAATAGTTAAGTTGAAATTTCGAATTTCACCTTTCTTCAATTTATTTCAAAATCACTGAGTTCATCAATATTACCAGAGATAACAACGATATATGAAACATGATAAACCATTCTGTTTAAGCTAGACGTAAATCGCATTTCAATTTGTCTTTCATATGTCAAGTTGAAATAATAAATTAGAATCGAATTATAAACTGTTGTTATTTGTCACTGTATTTATTATACATTTACAACTGAAGTGAGTAGAGGGTTATTTTATTTACTTATTTAATCATTCACCTCCAACAGCAAACTCAAAATTCACCACTTACAGGAATTATTAAATGGCAAATTATTCATCGTACAATACCAATTATTTTTATAGGAAATGGAAATTCGTTTGCTAGGGTTTTATGCAATATGTCTTGGAGCAATGACTAAATGAGTATACGATAGTATCCATCAATTGGTACAGCAAAATAGGACACTATAATTAATAAATTAGACACTACATAGGTCAACAATTTTATAACGGTAGGTGATTAAAATCAAATTTGGATAAACACCTGGATGCCTACATTAAGGTGTTATTGGCTAAATAGAACTATGATGATTTGGCATCCGGGTAATTGATCAAATAAATATAACGGTAATGAAGGGCATTACTATTAATTTACGGTACCATATTTAGAGCAGGCATCAACGTCATTATGTGTCATTAATAACGGTGGAAAATTACAAAGATTCAATGACACGACAAATCACGGACATTAACCTACAGAAAGTCGTAGAGATAAAGTCAATAGGTAGTTTCGATTAAACAGCCAGGACATCTATTTCACATCTGTGACGTTCTGTATAGGTTAAAGTGAGCAGATTATTACTCTCTGTAAAAGTGGGTGAACCCGACCCAGGCCCACCCTTCTGACATGGACGGATATTAATTGAACTTAAACAACTCATTCTTGGCAATAAATTGTCTGTGAACAGGCGCGGATTCAAGTGGGGCCAACCCGACCCAGGCCCACCCTTTGACTTGGACGAAAATTACTTGGGCGACCACACAAACCTACAGTATTTAACTCAAAACTCTCAAACTGTCTACTAGTATTATGTTTTTCCGCGTGCGTATGTCGAAATCATGATGTTACGATTTTCTTACGATACTTCGTCACATTACAACGATTCGGTTAAGCGACCAGACACACGGTCTTAACGTAAACAGGGTCGTATAGGGTGGGTGGGAGATGCGAGATTTTTTTTTCCATTAGCCATATCGTCCATGTTATGATTTTAACAGTACTTTGCAAATTTCGGTCGTCGGTGTTTTCGAAGGCCTCGTACAACGATGTAAAATCTTACAAGCGTAGGCCATTCTGCCTGGATAGTGGTAGAAAAAAAATACTGTTTTTTTAAAGAGGGGTGTGCGTACGTCACTCCCACCCCCCTCGGTACGAGCTTGCGTAAAGCCTAACAAACCGTGCGTGATTGAAACCCTCTGTTGCGTTTCACTGCTTCGTGTCCTAAGATCGCGCCGTGGAGTCGAAATACACGGACAATAACATTATAGCACCGCGTCTTAACGAAAAGCCTATGCTGTCATTAAATCGTAAAGTTTCTGCATGGTTTGTAAAAATGCAATTGAGAACATAACATTATATGATTACATTAGAACGTTTTATTTCCCAAGTTGAAAATTTAATTATCTGATTTGTTTTCGTCATCACAGAAAGATAAAAATAGAATATATATATATAATTAAAATATGTAAGTGTTAAGTGAAGGCATGGTTATACTACAATGCTATACTAATTTAATGGCGGCTGTAATTTAAAACAAAACATTTTACCAGTAAAACGACTTTCCACGAAGTTCTAATCGTGTAACTTCGTGGGTTAATAAGGCCTAAAATCTTTGTTTCCCAAGCACGATCGACCCAAAATCTGGAAATTCAGTTTCGATCTATTAAAAAAAAAAAAAAAAAAATCCACAGGCCTATATTTTGAGAGAAGATTGGCTAATTTTCTTTATTAAGTTCGTGTCACATCCAACAGCGATTTTTCTCGCTACTGAAAGGATGAGAACTACGCCATGCTTTCTAAACCAAGTCTCAATATGAGGGTTAGGTAATAGCGTTGTTAGGTCATGGGAAATAACCTAGTGTGTATAGAGGTTTGAACCCGGGCCTCGCGATTGGAAGGCAAACATGTTAACAACGAAGCTGCAGCGCCACTCCAAAAATTAAAAAATAACAATGTAAAAAATACATAAAGATCCCAATAATTATAAGGAATAAAAAAGGAAACAAAGAAATAAGGAAGGAAACAAAGAAATAAGAAAGGAAACAACGAAACAAAAAACAAATAAAAAAGGACCGAAACAGGTTATTACAAATGACGTTACAGATGCCTGCTGAAAACATCAAGATCGACCAACGTAAGTTTAAAAATGCTGTGTTTGGGAAAAACTAACATTAACCATTGTTTAGACCTAATAAAGGCAATGTCGTAATTTGTTTATAATTGTTTTATATTTTGTTACGGCAATACTAAAAAAAAAACAATCAATATCGGTTTTCGAAACGGTAATACCATGTTATGGTTGAAATCAGGAAACAGTGAAATTGTAATTGCAATTTAAATTGGAATTGTCACAATTTCACTGTTTCCTGACTGTAATCAAACTCCTATTGCCCCCAAATTCACCTGTAGAAAGATAATAATCGGCGTAATATCTATATTCTGTATAAGATATAATTACAATTCATTATTTACAAACTACTATTTGTCAATAGATTACAGTAATAAGTTACAATATACTATACATCGTCAATGGACTACCAGGGGCGAATACAGGATTTGGCCCAATTTTTGCCTACTGAATACTCCATACAGCTGATCAGTTTATATTTTAATTTAAAAAGACAACAATTTGCGATCACTTTACCAGATAGTTGTAAGTGTTCATTTCCCTTTCAGCGGCGCATTGACCATAAAATTAACCCGCCCTGCCAACCCAAGCAGATGTGGCCAACATTGTATAGTTTCTGCGCATGTGCCAGAATATTGAGTTAAAACGAGATCAAGTTTGATAAAATAAACGCGATTGAGGTGAATGGCGACCAAATTGGAATGTCATAGATCGTCTCGAAATCATTTTGCATTGACTGGCTAACAATCTGTTATTTTGTTGCTTTAGTGTAAGCTCTGGTAAATAGTTTTAAATTAATGCTCAAGTTATGAAATTAAAATTGTCTGTATTCTATGGTTGCTATGGATGTAAAGTTACGGTAATTTCTGTAGGCCTACTCATACCTTCCAACGTGTCACAACACTAAACTGCAGTTGGCACTGAAGTCATCAGTGTTAGGTCTATAATTGTGTTTTAAAAGGCCTTGGAACATTAAAGACATTTCATCCATGGCTAAGATAAGCATAGGTATACAATAGAGAATTTAATATGTATACATTACTGTGAGCATTTGAATACTGAAGTAGAACTGTTTCGATGATAAAACTTGAAATTAAAGAAATTGAACATGGATAGACGTGCTACGATGCGTAGGATGCATGAATTAAGAGAAAACGGGGGACTAAGGCAATATGAGTGCGTCAATAAAAATTAGGTCTGCAGTAGTAAACAATAAAAAATATATTGAAACCGTCAAACTTTAGGCCTATTAACATGTTTTGTTGTGTTTCATACATTCATACGATACATTAAATTATTCAGAAATTTCATCATGTTGAAGCTCCATTAAAACGACACGAGAGCGAACAGTACCTGACGCATCGTTTATCTATGGTTGCGTTTCATTTAACTTGATCGTGGTTGCAGCGCAAATTTTGTCGCATGCGCAGAAATTACATAATCTTGGGCAATGCGACTCAGGGTTGGCACGGCGGGTTTGCGTTATGGTCCAATGCGTCGAGCGGCCCTCTTATGGCGGACGGTCCTTTTAAGGATGGCCCTCGACCATTTTGAGGATTGACAATACGCCATGTCAAATTCGCAGAATCAGCTACTGACTACACTGTCTGAACCTATCTTGTACAAATACATCATTTCAAGCATCAATTGTCCTTTCTCGTTAGATCTTTTATTCGACATTTATGATTATCCATTGATATGGATAACCATAAACGTTCAATAAAAGACACAGTGATAACACATAGCTATAAGTTATTGCACAGACTTGGAGTTATTGCACATTTTGGCACATCGAATACTATGACTTGACTTGTGACTTTATTTATGGCAATATCACTATGTTTAGTATCACTTGATTACTTAGTAGTAGATATGGAAGTAGTTGGTTCAGCGCTTGCGTTTCAGACTTCCAATCACGGGGTCGGGAGTCTCACTCTGATCGGTTGTTTTGTGTTGTTAGCCAAGACACTTTACGCGCGTTACCTCTTTCCACCGAGGAGTATAGCCAGATGGGTACCCTGGAGGTACAATTGCCATACGGTATGTGCTGATTACAGCCGCTGTTACACAGGCGTTTGTTCCAATGACGGGGATAAAATTACGTGAAGTGCTTACAGGCCTTTGCAATATGCACAATATAAATGTCACATTTTGATTTGATTTGATTTGATTTATTCGGTGTAGAACACCAAGGATAACCCACGAAAGTCCGAAGTGGACTTATTTCCAGTGGGGTCCTTCTGGTGGTGAATTGGGCAGTACACCGGGAGACAATCCCCTACTCTTTTTCTACATATTAGTAGTTATTATTCTATATTGTTGAATTTACAGTTGGTAATCAGGTAATGGCAAAATAGAATATCTTCAACCTGGTTGGTTGATTATATTGTAAAATATAAATTGTAAAATTGTAAATTGTTTCTCTTTTCATTAATTACCGTCGATTAGATAATTATAGATTAATGCTTAACAGAGTTAACTAGGTAAAGTCAGTTAATTCCTTAATCTAGATAACAGAGCGTTCATATTGAGAATCGTGGCGAGATCTGGATAACTAATACGGCCAATGTTCGATGTGAATCCAAATTATATCATACATATTCTGTACAACCACTTCCCTGTCGTATATTGAATAAACAATAAGTTATTGAATCATATTATGCATTTGTGAGATGAAACCCATTAATATGATAGTTGAAAGTCTTATGATACAAATTTACAATTCTGTCATCTGACTCACTGTTCAGGAGGAAGCATCATTAACTCTTCCTTTGTGGAAGGTGCAGATTGCTTAATTTTACGACAATTTATTCCGACCATGATGTATCGTTTTAAGTTGGTGTTCATAAGGCCGTACATGATCGGATTCACAAACGTGCTACTAAATGCAATGAGTTTTGCAATAAACATAAATAATAAATATTTTGTGCTGTTTTCAACTGTGAATGTTTCAATTGCTGAGACATATCGTATCCATGTCAACACATGGAACGGCAACCAGGAGAAAAGAAAAACAAGAACGATCAAAATGAGGACCTTGATGGCGCGCTTCTTCTTCTTCACATTTCCCGTCGTCACATTGCCACTTCCGCTTCCGCTACTGAATGTTTCCTTAAGTTGCCAGAGTTGGCCAACAACCTTAGAATAAAGAACGGAAACGACAAGAAACGGTATAACATACAAGATAACAGTGAATAAAATAGTATAACTTCTGTTGTAAATGTCTGACCATGTTTCCTCACAAAATGTGTATTCAAGTAGTAAAGTTGTCTTTACTGTTCCGCTAAAAATAAACAACGGTAAGGTTAAGACTGTGGCAACGATCCACACAACTGCCAGATAGCCAAGAGCATGCCAAGAAGTCTTGATCCTCCTGTCCTGGTGTGGATGGCATATCACCTGGTACCTGTCACCTGCTATGCAAATTAACGTAAGAATACTAGCTGCCATTGCCAATGCCGTCAAGAAATTTCCCAATTTGCAACCGATTGATCCAAGTATCCAATTAAAACTGACGATTTCAACAAGAGTGAATGGAATGCATACACATGCAATCAACATGTCGGCCATTGCCAGAGATGCCACCAGTATATTGGTAATAGTTCGCATACGACGATTAAACGCAATGATGTATACTATAACAGAATTCCCAACGAATGCCAGCAGGAATGTAATCCCGAACAGTGTACATAGCAAGTAGCGAAGTTGGTAGGACAAACCTTCAAGGCAAAATTCACTGTAAATTTCACATCCTTCTTCCGCGGTTAGATTCAACTCCTCAAGGAAAACTTTTACTAAGTCAGCTGACATAATTTCAACGGCGTTGTCTCTATAAAAAAACAAACAAAACAATTATATTTCAACGGCACTGTTTCTATAAATTTATAATCTCACAAGGCTAACAATGTATTTTTACCCATTCAACAACGTCTTTATTATAGTAATATTAATGTTAACGATTTTGCAACGATTACAATAACACAGGGCTAAAAGTATGTTTATCATATAAATGACGTCATTAATAGGTGGCCTAAGTTGGTAGATCTAGCGTTAATAGTTTCTTTGTGAGAAGTAAGTAATAAAGACAGATTGACATTAGATATAAACTGTCGTACCACAAATTATGTGTACTTATTAGAGAGTTTCCATTTCAATACTAGACAAGAATAATCTACGAAGCTAGAGGGCAGCACAACCATCTGATCATGCGCAAGATCGTTGGACTAAATTCGCAACCATCTAGTATCATCTCACTATCAGAACACCGGTATGAATTTTACAAGGTATAATAAAATGTACTTTTCATTTAACAAGTCAAAAAAAATAAATGTTTATTGCCCTTCCAAAGAGAGAAGGCATGGCTTTACATTGTCTTTCGGGCGGCTGCGGTTATTGTCTGAGACTACTATATAGTTGTCTCAGGTTGTTGTGGTGTTGAGCAAAGCTTTACCACGATAGCTAAAATTCTGAAAGTCCGATTGGTTCCAAATTTTACAGACTACAAGAAATAAACAAAAATACAGACCCTGAAGCAAGACATGGCAAAACCACCAAGTCGTCGCACAGAAAGTTATTGAGAAATAAGCAATAAAACAACAGGAAATAAACAAATACAAAGGAAATTTGTGTATATTTTGTCCAATAACTTCAGTTATAGATGTCCAATTTTGATAATTGACCCCTTATTTTAGTGGTTTTTCCACGTCATGCCTCCTTTTGATTTTGGGCTTTCTCCGATTATTATTCTGTACTTTCTTTCTACTTCTGCGTTTTAAGCCATGGTACTGCAAAGGCCTCCTCAATTTTTCTTTTTTGTTACGTACAGTAGTTTATAGAGTATGAAATTAAATAACTGCAAGTACATATATTATTGTGATAATTGATACATTTAAATTTGTTTAGAAAATAAAACCGAAACATGTCGATGGTCAATGAAAGAATTTTAAAAATTAAAAATATTTGATATTTGTGGTTTTAATGTTATGGAATTATTTTTTACTCAAAGTGTATAAATTATAAACGTAATTTTTTATACAGAATAGCGTGGAAAGGGTATTTCTAGTTTTTTTTATTCACAATTTCATTTCATATATAACAACACAATTGAAGAAACATAAACATAATACTAAAAAAATATTACATAAAAAAATACACTAGCCATTGTTTCCACCAAGAAGAAAAATCAATATTAAAATACACCATAATTTATTATTTTCAGTAGACCACCATCACCGTGTCTAACCTCGACCTTACATGCTGCAAGGGGAAAGAAAGAAGATGCAAATCCGGAGGCCTGCAAAATCGAGTAATGCCAACATAACTCAATTCTACAAACCCCCCAACCCACTCAATGTACCCCAAACAGCATGCAAAATCGAGATTCCACTATAAATACCTTAGTAAAAAGTCATTTAGTAGTAGACTTATTTTTTCCATTTAGTTTCAAATGTTGTCAACTTTGCATTTTTAAAATAAATATTATATTTTTTCCATTTAATATTTTGATTTAATGAAATTAAACGAGCCTCTTAAAGTTTTTTTAATCTACGTTGAGAGTAAATAATTGTTTACCAATAGTATCATATGATTTAAAGCATTATAAGAAGGGCCAAGAAAAACAAAGAATGCTGTTTCTGAAATTGATAATCACTATTGCAAAAAAAAAATTGCAAATCTACCCACATTACACCAACTGTCATACAATCATAGAAAATATGCTCAAGGGTTTCAACTTGTTTACACATATTACAAAGCTCACTTTCACCCTTTCCAATGAACTTCAGGAATTCATTTGTTATAATAATTCTGTGCAATATTTTATATTGTAAATCATGTAATTTTGTTTCGATTGTACATTCATTTGGTATCATAAAAATGTCTTCCAAATTGAATTGTACATTTTCAAATAAATTTTTCCATTATGATGTTTTTTTATTCTTTCCGTTTCAATATTTGCAATTAAAATCCAACAAAACACTTTTAGCTACTCTTTTTTACTCATAGTTTGCCTTATATCTTCAGAGACAACAGTATCCACATGTGGATTTTGGATCTCTCTTTTCCAATTATTCAGAATTACATTCGTTACTAAAAATCATATTCGCAACAAAACTGTTCGAATGTCATTAAATTACATTTGTCTATATAAAGATCATTTATATCTTTTGTACACCACGAATTGTAACGAATGCATTTCCATTACACAATATAAAGATTATACTATAATGGTTCAGATAAATATCCATGCTTGTTTCAAGGATTTGAACATAATGCCGAAAAGCCAGATATTAAAAAATAACACTTGATAACAGAGACAATAGCATATCTGGCAAAGCATCTTCTTATATCACCGTTTTTGATTAATGAAGACTTTGACCCAAATATCTCTTTTCAAAATCTAGTTAAATATGTTAAATATTTATAAGTTCCGGCTGTAATTACGCCAATGGGCTATTTTTCACGCAATGCAAATACACAAGGAATACTTGCAGTCATGATGTTGTATATGGTATCGCTTTTTAAATCCTCAATAAATTGAATTATTGTTTTGTTTTCATAATTAATATGACCAAATATTTCTAATAATAAATACTCTTACTGTCCTAGATACATGTAATCTGTCACAGAAACAGCAATTAAACCCCTGTTTTAAATAATCTAAGCAAGATTATCCGATAACAAGTATACGGTATATTTGGATATTTATCATTCTATAATTCAACATGTAAATTATCAGTATATTGTTTGTATCGTGATGATGTCATAACCGATGTCGAAATATTCAATAAACACGATGAAGTGTACCTTGCTATATTACTTTGTTATATGCTCCGATGGAGATCTATAGGAATATTCATTGGATTAATTCATTTATCCCTTTTTTTATAGTAATCTTTTTCACGTCAAAGCGGGGGTTTTAAACAATATCAAAAAATGAGGGCGCTATTCATCGGATAATTTTTTAAAGATGGAAAGTTCTGAATAGGTTAAAAATATTTTAAATGTGTAGTTTGATTCTCAAATGTCTTGTTTTATTTGTCATTCGATCAGTTATTTCGACAGGATTAAGTTAGTGTAATAAATCATAGTTTACCTGTGCAATTAAATTCATGTACGAGATGCGGTAGACTTTGATAAGCTTAGATTGGGAAACACGTTAAGACATACAGGTTTTACTTGACAGTCACTAGACGAATGTAATGTGAAAGCCTATTCGATATTCACCCTATAAAAATAAAAATCTCTCAATATCCGAGAGTGAGTACATTTAATTTTACTAATCAAATCAAGTATGCTGTTAATTTGTCCGTTTAATTTCTTAGGCAAGACCTTTTGATGGTGTTTTGATCTTCTGCTACTGCTGTATAAATGTTAAATACGTTGCGAGGCGAAGGAGTATATCGAGTCTAAAATGATATAGATGTAATTAAAGAATTAAGGAAAGGAATTCAAGTCGAATTGAATCAAGACGATAATCTAAAAACAAGACATAACTTACATGCCTTAATATCGTAGATATATCAACACAAGATAATGAGAAAGATGCTAAAACACGAACATAGAAATAAAGGAATAACTTAAATAACCATGGTGACAGAAATATGGAGAAAGGTAGGTTGGTGGCGTAAAATGTTGACATGAGGATGCTTGTTTTCTTAAGTTAGCCTTATATATGGTAGATATTTCAACACAAACATTTAAAAGAAAAATTGATGCTAAAAGACCATTCATATAGATGAATGGTCGTGGTAGGCTTATCAGAAATAACAATGAAGGTGGGTTGGTGTCTTAAGATGTTGACATCTGCAGTGCTTACTTAAACTTGGCCTTATAATATTTCAGATATCTCAATACAGATATTTAAATGAGGAAATTGATGCTCAAATACACACACAGAGATTTAGAAAAAATGAATGACCATGGTATCAGAAATAACGAGGAAGGTGGGTTGGCGTTGTCAGATGTTCACATCTGCAATGCATACTTAAACTTGGCCTTATAATATCTTAGATGTCTCAACACAGAGATTTAAATGAGGATATCGATGCTAAAACACACATAGAGATGTAGAAATAAATGATCATGGTATCAGAAATAAGGAGGAAGGTGGGTCGGTGTCGTAAGATGTTGACATCTGCAGTGCTTACTTAAACTTGGTCTTATAATATCTTGGATATCTCAATACAGAAATTTAAATGAGGATATTGATGCTAAAACGCGGACTTAGAGATGTGGAAATAAAATGAATGATCATGGTATCAGAAATACCGAGGAAGGTAGGTTGGTGTTGTAAGATGTTGACATTTGGATTGCTTCATATAACTTTATCAAAACACAAAGGTGTTATAAACGGACAAAGTAAACGAAAATAGAATGAAATATCGTAATAGGACAAAACATAATGAGGAAGGTGGGCTGACTTCGTTAGCCTCTAATCTTGGTTAGCTTTTTATGATAGGTCTATTTTTAATTTCCAAATTAAAAGCCAACAAAGTGAGTTACTAAAACGTTGAGACTCTCAATATGTAATACGGTGAAAATTCACTTCTTTGGAGAGTGACCCGAGAAAAGAGTAAAGTATCTACAAAATACACGCTTGTAGAGTGATTGTGTAACTCCACAACACAAATTTACAGGAACAGATTGAGTCACCTCACTGATTTGGAGCGAATTTACAATCATGTGGAGTGAATTTACAATCGTTTGGAGCGAATTATTTACAATCATTTGTAGTGAATTTACAATAATTTGGGGTGAATTTACAATATTTTGGATTGGAGGGAATTTACAATCATGTGGGGTGAATTTACAATAATTTGGGGTGAATTTATAATCATTTGGAGGGAATTTACAATCATTTTGAGTGCATTTACAATCGTTTGGAGTGATTTTACAATCATTTGGATGAAATTTACAATCAATTGTAATGAATTTACAATCATTTTGAGTGAATTTACAATCATTTAGAAGGAATTTATAATCTTTTGGAGTGAATGTACAATCATTTGGAGTGAATTTATAATCATTTGGAGTGAATTTACAATCATTTGTGGTGAATTTACAATATTTTGGATTGGAGGGAATTTACAATCATTTGGGGTGAATTTACAATCATTTGGAGTGAATTTGCAATCATTTGGAGGAATTTACAATCATTTTGAGGGAATTTACAATTTAGAGTGAATTTACAATGATTTGGAGTGAATTTACAATCATTTGGAGTGAATTTACAATCATTTGCGGTGAATTTGCAATCTTTTGGAGTGAATTTACAATCATTTGGAGTGAATTTACAATAATCTGGAGTGAATTTACAATTATTTGAAATGATTTTACAATCATGGAGTGAATTTACAATCATTTGGAGTGAATATTTTACAATCATTTAGAGTAAAATTTTCAATCAATTGGGAGTTAATTTACAATCATTTGAAGGGAATTTACAATCATTTGGGAGTGAATTTACAATCATTTGGAGTGAATTTACAATCATTGGGAATGAATTTTCATTCAAAAAATGAATTTCGCTCTCTTATTATTAAGAGGTATCATAGATCGAGATTGATCGAGTTGGCCTGATCGGCAGTGGGAACAGGGTATAAAGGAACAATAGAATAATAGACAGACAAACAACAAAATCCAAACGGTGACGGAATTATGAAGGACATCTAAAAGGTTCCATTTAAATAACATTTAACACTAAATAACACCAGCTGTTGGGGTGAATTTACAATCATTTGGGGTGAATAGAGTGAATTTATAATCATTTAGAGTGAATTTACAATCTTTTGGAGTGAATTTACAATCATATGGAGTGAATTTACAATCACCTTGAGTGAATTTACAATCATTTTGAGTGAATTTACAATTATTTGGAATGATTTTACAAGCATGGAGTGAATTTACAATCATTTGGAGTGAATTTTACAATCATTTAGAATACAATTTACAATCAATTGAGAGTGAATTTACCATCATTTGAAGGGAATTTACAATCATTTGGGAGTGAATTTACAATTATTTGGAGTGAATTTAGAATCATTGGGAATGAATTTCCATTCAAAGAATGAATTTTCGCTCTTTTATTATTAAGAGGTAGTTATACTAAGGTAAAGGAACAATAGAATAATTGACAGACAAACAACAAAATCCGAACGGTGACGGACTTATGAAGGAAATCTAAAAGGTTCCATTTAAATAACATTTAACACTAAATAACACCCGAGGCTACAAATAGTACACAGTATTAGAATGATTATGGTTAATACAATATATTGGTATATAACGGTAATGCCCTGAGCGGTCAATCGATTGTCCTTGAAACATCTACTGTAATTCCTAGATCGCCACAACGATTACTAACGTCGGTACCCAAGATAACCATAGCATAATTCTTTGCTAAATTAATCAGAAAAGTAAATCTATTGAGCACGAACTTTATTCTGATTAAGTTGTCAAATACGTCGTTGAAGTTTTTAATCATAAAAAATAAGCAGAATTGCTTTTCAGATTTCGTATTCCTGGAAAATAGAAACGGTTTAGATCACTGGCTAAGGAATCCGGTGATATGTCATAATGTACAAGACAAATAATATGCCTACAGTAAACTAAGAAAGTTGTCAAAATTGTTCTGCTGCAGTTACTGTAGTAAGTCAGTTACAACAACATTCGTTGAGTAATTGAAAAAGAATCGTTGGTTTGATTTCATGTATTCGATGCTGTGGGAAAACAAGTATAACCAGGGAACAGTTAAATTAATTTAACTGTTCCCTGGTATAACCCACGAAAATCCAGTGAGGTCCTTCTGGTAGTGAATGGGCAGTACAACAGGAGAAAATCTCGTAGTCGCTTCTGAGGAATGCACAGTAATCTTTAACGTGGCACCATGCTATACATGAGACCAGCGGCTTAGCGTCTCATCTAAAAGATGATGCGTGGTTATTTTTTCGACCCTCCAGCCGAAACACAAGGAGAGTGGCACAGTAAATTCTACTAGCTAAAACAACTGAGATAAATGCCACAAACATGTCAAGATGCGAGTGTCAATGCAGTCACCAAAGAAACAAAGCACTGAATTACTGCAGTAGACTTAATAGCAATAGATTACTGCATTAACTGCAGTAGACTTAATAGCAATAGAATACTGCATTACTGCAGTAGACTTAATAGCAATAGATTGCTGCAGTAACTGTAGTAGATTTAATATAAATAGATTACTGCAGTAACTGCAGTAGACTTAATAATAGCAATAGATTACTGCATTAACTGCAGTAGACCTAATGACAATAGATTACTGCAGTAACTGTAGTATACTTAAAAGTAATAGGTTACTGCAGTAACCGCAGTAGACTTAATAGCAATAGCTTACTGCAGTGACTGCAGTAGACTTAATAGCAATACTTTAGCTTACTGAAGTAACTGCAATAGGATAATATTGACATGGTTCCTAATGGTAATAAATCAGAATTTCATTAATGAATAAATGAGTTATAAAGCCCGAAATATACCGAAAAGCTTATGTTAAGTGAAAATACATCTTCAGTAAAATACCATAAATCACATACATTGGATACCCGAGTCGTCATAAAATTCGAGCGGTATTCATTTATTCTGGCCTAATGAAGTTTACATCCAAATTAAACAACAGGTTCGAAAGGGTTACATTGATCCGATCCCGTTGCGGACTAGAAAATGAAAGAAACATGCATAATTTCTTGTGCCTTATAGTATTTGCTTTCCAGGAAGGTAAAATCAAGAACAAGAAGAAAAACAAGATGAAGTTAAGATTAGTAGCGGTTGAGACCCTGACTCGGTCCAAACTTTTGAATGAGACTTCATGAAGTATTTTTAAACACTAATTTGCAATAATTTTTACCTCAAAAAAAAATACAAACACAATGAAGTATTATGTATACAGTACATTATGATCTGCAACGCTTTCTTTAACCAAGCTCAAGTTCAAAAGGAACATTAGTTTACTTCTATTATAATAAAAAGTACATACTTTAACAATAGTTTAAAGATAATAATATTTAATACATAAATGACTTAAGTAAAATGCAACTCAAGTTGGAAGGAGTCAAAATTGATTAAACGAAATTATTGTGTAGGGAAAAAAGGTGAACGAAGATACAATGAAATACGATGTTTTTGTTTTGCATTGTTAATAAAGAGTCTTACAGACGATGCATTCATAAGTGTAAAAAAAATGAATAAAAAACCCACGGACACCCAAGTTAGGAGAGTCGCCCATTAATACGTCTGTTATAATCTCTTTAATATCAGATATTCAATTCCAGGTTCAACGTCAGAAGCGTTATTATTTATCACATCACACTCTAACTATTTCCTCAGATATGTAGCGGTTTACAAATGCTAATTAGTTTTCTTGTATTTGTCCATCCATATTTTTGTTTTAATCAAACAATTACATTTATCCATCTATTAATGTTTTACGATGCACCCACGAAAAGTGCTATTATGGCACCAATTGCTTTTGGGAATTAGGGAGGAAATATTGTATTACCTATAAAAACAATATAGAAATAAAATACCATTTGCGTACTGTAGTCAAATTAAAAACCTTTAAGGATTTGCCGACTTTTTAAATTCATTATGATTCAGAATAAAGACTGAGAAGCAATATCAAAATAATTGTATTTTTTAAATCCTGTAAGTTAAAAAAGATACACACTAAGCAATCTTAATGGATCAACCTTCCCATCTACGTGAATCATATTATTATGAACGAACTTCAACTTATGACCTTTGACCTTTGATAAAGCAAAAGCTTTCCCCCACTGCGTCATAACCTTAATGTGTGCTTCGCATGTTAAATGATGTTATCATAGATCGACAATGTTTAATATTGTTTTACTTAAATTGATTGCCTCATGCACCGCAGGCTCAAAACGAAAACAACAATTTTACAAGCCTCATCAGTGATCCGATTCGAATTAAGTAAAATTTTGAATGATTTATTGTGGATAAAACTGATATGCCGCCTACGGCTGGAAACCTGCTTCTGTTGTCCAAAAGAAAGAAATTATTTATCTTTATTTTATGGGGTGTGTCATGAAAAAAATCACCAAGTTCTCGCAAAAGTAAAAAAAAAATGAGTTGATATTGCAAGTATACTACACTTGTTATAAGCTTTAAAATGAGGGGTCAAATGTAGATGTGTAAAAATGGTTTAAAAGGCTAGCTACCTTCTACGGAAATGTGAGCTCGTGTTAACCAACTCGTTATTTCTTGATTAGGCCTATCTTTGAAAGAATTCAAGATGTAAATTAACATGTGTTTATTGCTTCATATTTACCAATGAACGGAGTTTTCTGTAATTGACATCTAGACGTTAATGGAGCATGGAAAGTTTGATGGTATCTAATTATTGTTCACAAATCATTAACTGATGGTAGATATGTTTCTTTCCAAATTTGACAGGGACCTTAATTACATCGATTCTAGCTAAATTTACAAAAATAAGACATAATTACTCTACTTCAACCTCACTATTTAGAAAGACGTAGCTAGATTAAATTATGACAGTATATTTTATGAGAATTTATTTCTAGTCTATGGAGCAAACAGAAATAGCCCCACCAACGTTTTTAGACAATCACTTATCGTTAAAGACGACAGTAACTTTCGTTTTCTCTCTGTGACAGATAAAACGGAAACAAATAACAGTTTATTGCTCTCATATAAAATGATATTAAATTTAGTGACATTATTATGTTCTTGTTTTTTAAAAAATTACTGACATAATAAAGACTTCTTCACACAGAACATATACATTTTAGTTTGTAAAATGCAATATAAATTTTAAACTTAACGTTTCACGTTTTCATTTTCACGTTCTAAGTTTCTTTCCTTCAATATAGATGTTTATCTAAAAAACACAGTATCTACTGTCCCTGAGCAACTACAGTTATTCATTGAAGCTTGGTCTGCACATCCACCGGGCAGCAATCTCCAACGGAAGGGTGGGTACAAATTAACAGACTATGATCTGGCACTGGACGTTTTGTAGCCAGTATGAAGGCATGGGTGATTAGAGCTTCTGACCCTTGTCAGACTTATCATCCACCGGTGCATCATCATATTATATACCGTATGAGTGTGCTGTGCTTAGACCCATTGTACTATCTGAAGTTGACAATCCAGAAACGCACCTGACTGACTGTCAGTTCTGATCTACATTAGTTTTATTGGCGATAACAATAAAAAACAACATTATAAATCATTTGTTCAATATTATTTGATTTGAATTTGATTTATTGATCGATTTCCACACACACATACATAAATACATAATTTTAACAGAATAAATTAAATATAAATAGGAAATTAAATGTCAGTTAATTGTGTGTGGATGGAGGTCAATAAGTTTAATAAACTTTAAGACTGACCCCCATTTAAAATATAATTGAATAAATAATGTATTAAATAATTGAGAATAAAAACAAAATAAATAAATAAATAAATAATAGTATATGCATAGTACATTAGAGTAAGTATATGAAAAATAATTATACATGCATGTATATAGGTCTCTATATTATTAATACTTGTATCACGTGTTGCCTCTGTTCCATGCTATGATACAGTATTAAAATTTACTGTACAACATACCGGGTTAACTTATGTCTACATAAAACTAAAATCGTTTTTTAAACAGACCTTTACGGTCAGTAAAATATAGTACCTGATTAAAACAGATTTGGCTGAAGAAAGAAGAAAGTGACGGATTTATAACTCAGAAGTGACTGTTAAATGGATTAGATGACTAACTGTAAGAAGAAGGAAGAGGAGGAATGTGGAGGAAGATGAAGAAGAGATGGGAGAGAGAATGAAAGAGGAACATGAGGAGGAGAAAAGGAAGGAAAAAGACGTAGATGTGAAGTAATTAAAGAAACGTAAAATAGAGATCGCCATCTCAAACTCAGACGAACAATGCAATGTTCTAGATTACTAATGATAATGATGAAACTCCAGACTGAGAATAATACATTTAAAGCGAAACCTACTAACCATACCTTAGCGAGTTACCGGTGGATTGGTTACATAATACAAATAATCACACCCACTACAAAATCAGAATGAAAAAGCCTAAATTAAGAAGTTCTAATGATCAGTCCAATTTAATTCAAATCATGGTATTATCCATCGATTCCATATACTTAATTAATGTTATACACATGAGACCAACACTGATTAATGTCCTCAACAAAGAATTGCAAATCAAAATTGACTGGCAACTTAAGGATAACGCAGCAATCTCCAATGGAGAAATTCGATAAGTGGGGATTTGGCTCCAAAGCTAAATGTAAATCGTCTGCGACACGTTAACCAATTGGTATCGCCAGCAAGACACTCATCAGCACGCTGTGTCGAACTACTGCAATGAGTAGATTAAGAAAGATAATTAAGAAGCGTCTTCATTCTGCGGTATTTATACAAAGATGAAGTACACACACAACAAAAGGCCTACTTTCAGACTATTGCCTTTCAGAAGTGTGTATACTATTATACAGATAGGCCTATACTGTCCATTATTTTACATCGGTCAATAATTACCGTGGGCGCGAATACTGTAAGTGCCACTTGATGTGTTGCTTAGTTCATACAACTGGACACTAAGGGAACGTTTACACTATGCACTTTAGACTTAGGGACTTGAATGGCAGTATATCATTTGCACCAGAAAGGAAAAAATCATTTTTGTACAATGTGTGAAAGAACATCAGAGGGCATAAATAGAGAAACTGTGCCCTAGGCGGGATCTGGATTCAAACCTATATTGCGATTAGTTTTCTGTTAAAATAACCCGTACTTTGCTTGGCCTCTGACCGTAACACCTAATCCAGCTCCGCTGGATCCGCAAACCTTAATACTGAACGATGGTCTTCAAAGGTTGCCTAGGCCTAGGACTCGGGCTAGATAATGGTTAGGTCTACTGTATATCGTTTTCAGCTGGGAATAGTGAAATTTCTTTCACTCCTCCTTGGTTTTATGGTTTTAATTACAAGGATTTGGCCTGCGCAGATTAGTGATATGGCGACAGAGAGGTGGAAGCTGAAACTTTGCATAAATTCAGACGACACATTATGGCAGCGTGCGAAAATACTGCCCTCTATAAATTGGGAAAAACAGTTTTGCGTAGGCCGAGGTCCCAGATGTGGACGGATAAAAGTAGCGCCGTTTCTGCAATCCACATGACGTGACATTAGTTTAGGCAGGTTTAGGGGAAAATCATTGAACACGCAACACCGATTCCATAGGCTTGGAAAAATATATAGTGGATATAGTGAATTTCGCTATTAGAAACCTTGCCAACCGTCTATTCTAGCTAATCAATAAATCGCATATATTTCCATTTTCGGACACTCGTAAAACAAAACACGATCTAAACTTCAACTGTATCGATCCTTTGGTCTGTCAGTCAATTAGTATTCAGAAAAATGTATAATTACAATTCCATGGAATCTACGCATTTGTTATAATATGATCGAAAACAACTGAAGTTTGATATGATAACTTTAAAGTTCCAAGGCTGCGTTACTTTCTTTTAACTACCCCGGAGAAAGCTGTTTTTTATACACTTAAATCCTTACGAGACACTAAATGTATACATTATTTTGCATTTAATTTACAATAGTAAGTGTAAATATTCGATTGTGCATCTCAAGTTTATACAGTTAATCAATTGTTTTGTTCAACTTCATTTTTTGTCTGTTGAACAAAAAACAAACCTAACCTTGAGTATTATCGATTTGTCCAAATAAGCCATTTCACATTTTAAACTGTGCATGTGCACCATAAAGGTCAAGTCATAAAACGACGCGCGGATTATTGTAAAATGAATAATTGTCAAGCGTCGTTCTATGGCTTGACCTTAATCTGCACATGCGCAGTTGAAACCGTGAAATGACTTATCCACTCGGTTACTATAAGCTGAAGTTGATTATCACTATGGCAACAACAATAATAATATTCGTCGTCATCGTGAGTTGAAAACTAAACCGTGGTGATACAACTAAAAGACCAACTGATGAATTCCAAATATGGAAGTATAATGCCAATTTTCAAAACGAGATACACGTTTTGTGTTTTTATATTTTAACATTCATTATGCAATCATGATGAATAGCTTATAAATCCTTCTCTTAAGCCGGGCACTCACTGGGTCGTGCGCCGGTCATACGACGGTCCCCACGACTACCGTCGCTCCATGTGTGTGTGGTTGCCAGACGCGATGAAAGTATTCTACTAGGTTTTTTTAGTGACTTCCCTGTTGAATCACTAAAAAAAAACTGTCGGCCGACGAGTAGAAGGCCGCCATGCGTCTGGAAACCACACACACAGGGAGCGACAGGTTAGTCGTGCGATCCTCGTACGACGTAGTGAGTGCCCGGCCTTAGTTATCGCGGAAAAAAGTTTCAAAATGACAATCAATGGACCATTAATAAACACGCTGCCAATTTCCATGTCCATTTGATTACGATGTATTATTAATTTAACACATCGCCTTTAGAATTAAATCAATAGCAACAATTTAACGACTACCTTTTTTGCTTAAAGCAAGGAAAGGTTATTTTCAGCCCGAATTGACAGTACAAGATAATTCCACAACCGTGGCACTGCGACTCCAAACGATCTATCAGAAAAAAAAAGTTCTCAAAAAGTCAAGGGAAATTCTGGTCTACAAGTACGTCCCGACCGTACCAGATCTACTTGCAGCTTTGAAAGCTTTAGCTTAAGAGGATTGCACCCGCGCGTTCTGCGTCTCTTTCCACGCCTTTCAATACGCACGAATAAAAGTAACGATATTCAGAAGCACCATCACTAAACACTAGGAACTAGGCCCGATTTCCATTTCACGGACATCATCTGCCGATTAACATGGAATATCAGTAATCATGGATATTGTTAATTTTAAAAATGTTCTATTAATATACAGATGAATATTTCCAATATGGTTATTGATATTATTTCAACCAATTCCAATCACAGTTGAATCAATTATTATATTATGCATATTTTTTTTTACTGTTATCATTCAAAACAAACCGTTGTAACGAAGGCAATTTCGTTTGTTGATTTATGTTTTTTGTCGTAGCCATTGTCGAAGGATTTAAATTTCTTAGAATATACAATATTATATTTACCTTTATTATTCTGCCGATAGAATGTATAAGTATGAATAATTCTAGGTAAATTACGGCTGAATTAAACTTATAAACGTAAATCTAATATATACAATAAGCCTACAGTAAAGTAAATAAACTTATACACGAATTAGTATATTATTTAGAAGCTACTGAAACCAGAAATGATACGAGAAATAAGTAATTTTCATGAGGTTTATTAGTGAGTTTTTGCAAATTTACGGATACGGATTACTTACATTTTATAAAGTTGTTATGAGTTCAAAAATTATCAAATTTTCCACCTACGAATCTTTGATAATCGCCCTAAATACTGAACAACTGTACCACCACTCAGCCACTTGGCGGTTTACACAACCACCACCACCACTTCTGACTATAAATAATTATAAAAAGCATCTCGTTTGAGGTCCTGCCAAACTGATTTATCTACGATGACAAGTGTATCAAATCGATCTCTGTTTACATGCGTACTGGAGGGCTAGTATTGTCACGACGTACGATGTTGAGTGTGAGAGGAGTTGCATTCTAATCGAACTTGAACTCGCCACATAGGTTCAAATGGCATAGGCGTCTGCATATCAAGCAGGTGACCCGGGTTCGAGTATTCTTTTCTCACTCAGCAGATTTTTTCATTGTTTACATTTCTATATATAAATCTGATTATAAATAAATAAGTAAATTATATAATAATTTTAATAATTATTATTATTAAATGTAATAAATTATATAATAATAATATAATTATCTATAAGGACCTAT
>JAOTQE010123104.1:0-12514 GCA_025631205.1 Nesometra sesokonis
TGACTTAATAAAAGTCGAAACGTTGAGAAAACATGGCCTCACTTTCATTATTTGGAGTAACTGTTATTCTATGTTAATACATGAAAGGATTACCGTTTTTTCAACTTTTACACTTTTTTTCATACATTTACCAAAAAGTGGGTGGGGGACAATTGATATCATGTTCCCCGACATTGAAAATTGGGAGACGTGTTTCCCCCGTCCCCCACTAATCGACGCCCATGGCATAGAGGTTTCGCAACTTCACGAAATACAAAAAAGAAGACGGATATGTAATAAATTCTGTGTTTTAACAAAAGAAATTCTAGACGAACTGAAGAAAAAATAGGGCCTGGGGAAATTTCTGGATGAGGTTAGGCACTGTAATTCTTCATGGAAAAAGAGACTTTGCACAGTTTGTGATCAGGAAAGGACGTTAAACGTTTTTTTTTTTTCATTCCGGTACGTCAATTTTCGATATGAGTTTTTTAAAATGTTCACTGTGACGAGACGGTACGACCAAAGACTTTGCCCAATTTATAGGCAATAGCCAACTGTGTACGTGTGAAAATTTTCCAAGAAGCTAGTTTATTGCATATGGGAACAAGAGTTGAAATTTAGTGACTTTTTTGGGCCACCCGATATTTTGTTACCGTGTCACTTTTTAGACAGCTATCTAATATTATAATCTGTAAAGAATATGAAACATGTAATCAAATTATAAACCTTTTCGGCTTATTAATACCTAGAAACGAAGCAATAATACAGATTAAAGGGTTTAAACAAAATTTAGCAAATTAAAGGAATTTTGCTTTGGAAAGTAGAAACAAAAAGAGTGTATTGTTGTGTGTGTTGAGGAAGCGATTAATGAAGGGGACAGCGGCAGCAGGTGAATTTATCGTTCAGTATACTAAACAGTAAGCATAAAACAAAATTAATTACATTGCAATATTCAAAGCTTGTGTTAAAAGCGCCCGAAGTCAAGAAACACATCATTTTGAAGTGGTTTGCCTGCGGCTCATTCTGTTGTCAATCACAATATCCTTGGAAATGTTAGACAATATAAAAGACTAAAGAGAATGTTTGAGTTAGTAGTAGCAACCCAGCAAATTCTAAAAAAATGTGCTTTGGGAACATCCATTTTAGGCCTTATTACCAAATCATTATTATAGAGCTAGTATGCCCCTTATCATGGCTATCTTGCAGTGGGGTACAAGGGGTGAAGTGCTTTAGGGGACCCGAGCACACCCCGCCCTTCAGAGGTAAATAAAAATTAGCATATAAATATGAAGATTGGGGCCTGGAGGACGTTCCACTCTTCAGATGAAATGAGCACGCCCTTCAGAGAAAAGAACCGTAAAAAATGGTTGAAATAAGTTGTTTTTGCTTGTCAAAATCGTAGAAGCCTTTACTCTGTATTTGTTTATCTGTTTAGCTAGGCCTAGTTGCCTCCTAGGCCTACTTTCATTTTAAATCGATGCATTTTTTAGGCTTACAACAAAAGTTGACTTGAATCAGGGGCGTATGCAGACTTTTGGAAAAGTGAGGAGAAAAGGGGACCGGTGGAGAGTCAAAGTTTCAGTGGGTCCGGGCCATGCTTCCCCGAGAAATTTTGGTCATTATCTAGATGTCTGGAAATGGCCTCAGGGGCGTGTTAATTTAACAATTCTTCTTATGATTGCTGAATATTTTTGTTTTATAGACTATGTTGATAATATTGATATATGTTTACTTTCCGGAAAGAGAGGGGGTAGAGCCGGTCCGGCCCTCCTTAAATCCGCCCCTGTGAATTGTGCATTTATAATCATTCTTTGGTTTTCTTCAAGTGTGAATGTGTCTTGGGTGGTACGCACAAAGCAGTGGTTGTAACCACTGAAAATGAAAATGGCAATGTCTACCAACAAAATGTGGACATTTTGTTGGTAATCATTGCCATTTTCATTGCATCAAACTGTAAGATTAAAAAAAACGCACGCATCATCATCAAGCTGATTAATATGTACGATTGACTGACATCATAATCAGAGTTCTGCATTGTGATTGGCTAAAATAAATATATATTTGCCTATCTGCTCTGCTAAACCACGACTATGGTATGAAGTTTACTCAGAGATTAAGTTTTTGTTCTTTCTTAAATACATAATTGTATAAACATCGTTATATAAATAATAGTTTTGAATTCCTATTCTTTAATTAATATAGATGGAATACCTTCTATGGCGATATGATCTCAGACTATTATGATCACTAGGCCTATAGAAAGGATTAAATTGTATTTCGAAGAGTTACACGAGATTAAAGTTTACAGAGCGAGTAATTTCTAACACTCTATATTTTTTTGTGAATGTCAATAGTATTTATTGAAATGTAATGGGACTTGTATATATGTGAAGTTTAATTAGAAAATTGGGCATATATATATCACCAGAGAAAAGCAATATACATTATACCAGTGTTTCTTATTGATTTGGGCCAGACGTAAATGTGAATAGTTTCCTTACATAATTAATATTAACATTTATTTACATGGAATTATTGGCATGTGAATAGTTAAGAAAATCATAAATTGATATCATTAAAAATGAATTCATTGTGGCTATTGAAATATAACCGAATCTTTTCCCTGGTCTAAATAGTAAAATTTTATCTTTGAATTTAAATTGGTACTGTATCGGTATAGTATTTGGTTTTTGAAAATTACTGGTAGTTGGTACTGAATAAGTAAAATTTTAATAGAAAACCACGCATAAATATCATTAATAATACATGACTTCATGTTGGCTATATAGGTTATTTTCTAGAGGTAAATTTTCAATACATAATAGTTATATAACTATAAAATTAAATGTGTTTGAGGGAGATGCCTAACAATATTGACCTGTTGCAATATATTGAACTAGTGGTAGACGAGTTCAATATCTATCCACAGGGAGTTTCTACGCCCCCCCCCCGCCCCCACTCCAAAAGGCATTAAATATAATTATTATTCAAACTTTCAGAAAGGTATTACCTCATAATGCCCTGATAAAAATTCAAATGATTGGATGAGGTGAAAGAATGTCAGTTCCTTTAAACAAAATTAAATGAGAAGTATACGAGTGGCTACAAAAATAAGATGTCTCGATGTTTGAAAAACTGTATTGTTTGTAATAATATTTCATAAACGTCTAAAGTATCAATACAGTATTTACTATTTTTTAAATTATTGTTTATGTAGGCTTATGTTAAACTTAGAACGACATTAATCGAATTCGTTAATACTATTATTTTACTCATACTTTTACTTTTATTATTAATTTATTGCTATTAACATTATATTTATTATACTATTGTAATTGTAATTGTATTTGCGCTAGTTACTAGCCATGTCTACACGATAGGGAGATTATCCTGATTAGGCACTCTATCATATAGTATCAGATAATAACGGAGTTAGGTGACCGTGTGTACGGAAGTAGTAACTCCGATAATCGGATCACTAACCACGAATAGCGTCAAGGTTAACTCCGTTATTTATTGACAACACATGTTTTTATTAACCTTGATGCCGATATCTTTAACGGAGTTAACTATCGTGAAGACGCACACCGTGACCTCCACTGAAAATTATTGGAGTTACTCATCCGATATAAATTACCGTGTAGACATGGCTACTGTTAACACATTCAACGGCACTTTACATACAGAAAAAAAAAACGTATATTAAAAGTTATTAAAAAAGAATGTCTTAATCAATTTTTTGAAAGTGTTTAAATTGATCTTCTTGAAGCAAGTTCCATAACATTGGTCCAGCTACTGCAAAGGAGCGGTCACCAAAGTAAGGATTTCAAGATATTGTATCGATGATCTAGTGACTCGGTTAGATTTTCTTAATTTAAGTAGTTCACAAAAATTGTATATGAAGCTAATCCATGTATTTATTATACTATTTATTGCATTTTTTCTACCTTTTGTTTGTTCGTTTCCTCGTTCGTTCGTCCGTTTATTTATTTTTCTCTCATTTTATTTTTTGTTGCTGTATAATTGATATATGTTCAGGGCTCTGCAAAGCTTGCTTATTAGTAGAGTCTTTTTCACTGAATGATAGCCTATAAGTTCATGTGGTTATGTAGAGGTGAGGTCCCTGGTCTATTAGAAAATGTATTATATACACTTGCCTATGAATTTAAATTAAGGCAATATTTATTTATAATAATGTATAATGAAATTCAAGTAGAATATCACACCCTTATATCATTGATATACATTAAATAATGTTTGCTCATAATTATATAACAATTGGTCTATCCATAACCTTCTACATGAGGTAATCTAACCGGCCTACCATGTCATTTTTGGTCGCGTGAGGTTAAATGTTGGAAAATTACCTTTGAGTTAAAGGCACATACTTCCAAATCTACCACCAAAATTAGATTTAAGAGATGTTTTCACCTTTCGGAGGGATGTAGTTGCCGTCTGTGTGGCAACGGAGACGGTCTTATTTGCAAGCATCTTACTAGTCTGTCTCACAGGCCTTATGGTTGGATTTGTTCACTTTTAATGCTTGATTATTTTTAAGGCGCTATTGACGTCCCATACTCAATTATTTTAGTTTAGCCATAAGGCCTGTTAAAACGATTCATGCGTGATCATTCGCACCGAAATTGACGGTGCGAATACTATACTATTGCAGGCTTGGGTCTACCCATGGAGAAAAGAAAATCCCTAGCCATAGGCTACGTGATGGACGATTGCAACTGCACGAGAAATAAGAACTGAGTTTTTTTATATGAAAGAGGAAAAAAATTACATTCGTGAGAATACATTTCAGGTATAAATTTTGCTGTTTGAGCTTAGATGTTCACTCGGAAAGGAAGTATTTTGGTTGGTCGATCTTACTGTTAACATTTATTTCTATCAGTTCACATGCCAAATACGGAGGGACGTCATTTCTTTCTTGCTTCACCAGCGTTTGACAAGTCGCTTCTGATAAAAAAAAAAAATGACTCGTTGTTGTCGTCGTTGGCGGCGCTACATATATTACGAAAAACGACCATACAGAAGTGGGTTTCTGGGGAGTAGAGTATAAAATGGCGTTCAATGATGGAAAGGTAATTGATTTTATTTATGGCTGGATTGATGATTAGCTTCTACTCGCAATGTAAGAGAGAGCAAATCTATGTGGCTATCTGGTATCCCAAGGATAATAATGTATCCGAATTTTCTTTAAAAAAAATCCACTTTTAGAGTAGGAGCTGCTTGAGAAACCACTGCAAAAATTATGAAAATTTGTGGCCAAATAATTGAAATTTGACTACAATATGAGGTCACTCGACTCTTTTGCTGTGAATTTTTGAAAATTCGTTCCACAAGAGTGGATTTGGAGTGCTGATAATTTACTCTTTAAGAGTGTCCCTTAGGTCATTCTCACGCTTTTAAATTTACCCGAAAAGAGTAAACTTTTACTCTTTTAAATTAAGAGTAAAGTACAGTAGTTATAATTATGTCCATTTGTGATGAATCGGAACATTAGGCCTATAGTACAGGTGGATCTACGCTCGACTGTTTTTTGTATAGAACCACGTCTGCTGTTCTCTATTAACCGATCTGGCAATCATATGCCTATTAACGAGTTACAATTCTTAATCTATAGAGATCTTGTATCTGTATGAGTTGTAGTTCATTTCATGACCTAGAAATAATGTTTTCTGTTACAGACAAGCTTGAATAAAATCAAATATGTCAAAATGAAGTTTAATGCAAAAATAAATAAATCGCCAACGATATTATTTTTTAGTATTATAATCCAATAATTTATAATCAATTATATCCTATTGCTGACTATAATTTAAATCACGATTCAACCGAACCTATATGATATATTTTAAATTTTGTTAATTAAATTTATCATTATATCGTGACCATAATTAAATCAAATTTCAAAATAAATTTGCTTTCGTGTCACATCCAAAAAGCAATCTAAACTAGCCACTTACAGGATGATATCTAGGTTATAGTATATTTTTATTTTTTATTTCATTCATTTTCAACAGCAAGTCGCCACTTACACGATTGATGTACAATATCATAAACTAAGACTCATTACGAGGCTTAGCAGTGGTGCTGTTTACAGTCGTGAGAATCCCTACTTTCTTACCAATCCGAGGACATCGGAATTGGTAGGCAAGGAGGTTAAACATCGAACTACAGCGACTGTTATTAAGTGATTTGTAGATTTGAGTGTCAGTGAGCTAAACTAGATAAAGTTAGCTAAACTGGTGGTAGCCGCTCAGTTGTGGGCTAAACATAGATATCCTTGGTTCCACGGTCTGAATCAATAAGGCCTTTTACAGTTTCAACTGCGCATGTGCGTTACCAAGGTAAAGCCAGGTCAAGTAATCTAAAAATGCGGAACCATGACTAGTCTTGGTTCAAGACGGTGATTTGGTTTAATTCGTGAAAAGACAATCCACAGGCACCCATTGCGTTCCATAGCAGGTGCATTGCCATATACCTTTCTGATGTTTGAATCACCATTAGCGACAACCCTCACACCAGTAAAACTGCATCATCCACTTGCAGCGCATTTCATTAAACATTTAAAATATAATTTAAATACTTGGGGCAAGTCTAAACCATGACTTCCGATTGGTTGGTTGGTCATTTGTGTGCTTTGACCTTAGTCTCCTTGTATTTCGTCATTGTGTTTCGACAGAAAAACAAGTTAATAGCGCGTTGTACATAATTATATTCTTAATTGTCGTTACTTGAAACTTTTTATTTGAACTTGCAACATTGCAGAACTTTAAGGTAACCAACTATAACTTGTATAAAAGTATTTAAACCTTTCTAAATTAGAACGTCCCCAAATTAATGAGGCGCCTCATCCTATTCTCATTATAGATGTTGCCGATAATGTTAAAGTGGATTCAAAAAGCATTACTAACTGTTACTATTCTGGTAAAATGATATTTAAAATTAATTCAGATCTAATAATCATAATAAAAGCAGTATGCAACTTATCGACGCTACGGCAAGTGTTTGATAATACAATCAGACAATTAATGAGGCGATTTAATAATGCTGTATTATCGTTAGGCAGTTAGACCTAAGTATCATTTTTTAAGCATGTTCCTATTAAGAATAAAATTTGCTAAATGTACACTACGGAAATGTGCACCATTAATTAGAATTAATATGGAGATAGCTGACGCGTGTTGATCATTTACTGAAATGCTCATTGATTGCTAAAAACATACTGAATATAAGAATAATAATTGTTGCTAAAAGGCCGTGAACCTTTGGTCAAATTGGCGCAAATTATTATGAATCGCTTACACTATAATCTTTTAGAAGGTATTAATTTGACAAGGTCTTCACGTAACGAAAAAAAACAACTAAATAGGCCTATTAGGCCTACAGATTGAACGGCTCCGGGGGCGGGGATGGCCCCTACCCCTCCGTAGCGCCGCCATTGACTAGTCTCCGGGTACTGCAGTGCCCAATAACCACAATAAGATGATATATTATTTATTAAATACATTGTGTCTAGATGTCTGGTAGTGGATGCTATTTTTGCAATGATAAAGTTGAGGTTAGCGTCGGCCTGTCTAGGGACGCTAACCATTGCGGAGTAGCCGCCACTACCGGACATCTAGCCACAGCGTAATAAGTAGTGGATGATAATGTGTAATGATAAAGTTGAGGTTTGGAATAATAAATAATATTTAAAGAAATATGGAATGCGGTGTCTAGAAATTTAAGTTACCTACCTAGAATTCAACGAAAATGGTCTAAATGTTTAAGATTTGCTTAGTTAAGTTGTATATGGTAAAGGCAAAGCGTACAGGAGGCTACCGCCCTCCACTACCTCAGCCTTAGAGGATGTCGACCTTTTCCCATAAGGCACTGCAGATTTCTGCCCGTCCGCTGCAACCGATAGGTGGCGCACCATAGATTTGAGAGTTGAATTGGAAACAAGCATTCAGGCTTGTTATCCTTGGTGTATCACACAATATTCCAAATCAAATAAAACCAAATCAGAATGACATCACCATAAAAATCAATGTCCGAAACTTAATTAGACGAACTGAAATGTTAAAGATGGACTGTCACCTGAAAAATGACAACAAAATTGTTTTGAAAATAACTTGCTTATTTTACAGAAATATATAAATTATCACTGTGACACTATAAATTAAGACATTTTAAAAATATTTACCCCTAATATTGCAACGATATATAATGAGCATAACTGACCAAAAGGCTGACAGCCTTTGTAATTTCGGTGATATTTCAGTGTAAAAGCTTATAAACAAATTTTAAGCACACTGATTTCTATTCTCAAGTTCTTAAATTTGATGTTACTTTAATATGAGCAAGTTAATTTGAAAGTTAATGACGATGATTTTTTGGTCATTTTTAAGTGACAATACATCTTTAAATTAGTTTTAATAATGTAATTCTACATTAATGCAAAAAAGCGACTTACCGTACTTGCCATGATTACAAATTTGTTTGTAAGTATAAAGAATATAACTTGTCCAAGGAAAAGGATTCAATGATGATTATTGGTAACTAAATTCCAAAAATAACATGATTTAGAAAAATAAAGAAAGATAATTCGACATTAGTGAAGTAGCAAATGTACAGACGAAACGGAATGTTTATTATAAAGAAGATTTATATTCATCGGAATACACGATCGCTAATGATAACAGTAATGGCTCAATAAGTCGTTTTGTTTTAGAACATTATCGTAAAATTTTCTGTTCAAACAGAAATTACTCTCTATAGTCTATACCGTCCACGAAGAAAATTGCTTCATTGTGTTTAATCTTACTGCCGGTAATATATATTACAATATTACACTATTTAAGAAATTAGAGTCCCTTTCATCATGTTTTTAAACGTAACGAATGTTCTCAGTGATTGCATAATATACCGGTATGGGGAAATTTTACAAGAAGTGTAATTATTGTTCTAATACACCATTCTTCAATTTTACCACAACTCGGTGGTTTTCATGACATGGCTCAAATATTATTTTTTATGTTTAGAATGTACGAAAAGATTTACTTTTAACATTTTAACATAGAGCATTTGGGCTTTTACGGTTCTTTTTCATTTGTTTTAATACTATTGACGTGTTTACCGTAAAAAATGTTCGTAACTATAGTCATAGGTTATGCCCTCCTTATTCTACACTATAAAATATATAGGCCCTATATGGAAATGTTTGTATTTATAACGGAAATAAATGTGAGGTGTCGTGACAAAATGAGTCGTGTTGTACGCCATGTTATTTTTATACATTTACAAAAATAGACTGAAAGTCATAATTTTACGAAAATGAGATTCCTGTTGTTTTCTTAAGTTTATTAATTAAATTTTATGATTACAAACTTCCTGTGTATGCTTATATACAGCAAAAATGTTTGTGAACTACATTTTGTAAAGGCTGTTTTTTAAAATCAATGGAAAAACATACATACAGAAAGTCAAAAGTTGTTTATCTTTAAAGTAGATTTCTCCAAAATTCGTTTTCATTCACCAATGTTTTAAAATGTTTTTTTTCTCTGGTTATACTGAAGCTATGAACCTCATTTAAAAAAAACAATTTAAAGCTTATAATATCTTCTGTCCAAATGTGACAATAACTCAATTTTGGTTTTCTGTACAACATGACTCAATTTGTGATGACACCTAAAAAAATAAGCATTACTGTGGCGTATTCAGGCTCCCCTCCACACACACACACAAAACAAAACAAATTCACCGTAGACATGTCATTAGACACAGGGATTCAAGATAATTTTTCATAATTATCAGGTAATTTTAATGTTTTATACCATTTGGAGGGTTACTCGAGCACCCTAGAAAGTGGGTGCTCCAGCACTCCAAGAATTCCATGTATACGCAACTGCTATACATCTTTAAGGTGAATTACAGTGCTGACCATAAAATGTGAAAATATAGTACTACATGCAAACCTACATATAGGCCTGAATTTCAATACTGTCGAATTATGTGAACTGACTTCATTATATGTTCCCTATAGACAAATGAAACCGAATCGATAAATGCATTACTATATAATTTATACCTGTAAATTGATCAAATGAAACACTAAAACGTTAATGATACTATTACCATTAGTAAAATGCGGTTTTAATAAGGTTCTATATTACCTTAGAAAATGAGAAAAGGAAGATATAAAATGCAGTTCAGACGGGGATAGTATAAAAACCCGAGATTAATAATTCCCTCAGTAAGAATAACAGTTCTCCAAATATAGTTACAAACACAAAACAATTTCACAGTTGGACTACAGAGGAATCCAGGATCAAATGTGTCAAATCCTGATCAGCTAAAATTGTGTTTGAGTTTGACGCAAAACATTATGTAATATTAATGACTAAGCAAAATAGGCTATGTGATATTACAAATTGCATTTTATGGTTGTTATGGAACGCTGTTCTAAAAAAATAGAATCTTCACATTTCAACATTTACAATTCAATTTTTCATCATCAACGAGTTGAGTCATTGGATGTCATCAAATTGTTGCTTAAACGACCTTCCACAGTTTTTTTTATGTGACGATCAAACACATGGAAACATTAACACATTTTCATCTAATTATTCAATAATTTAATCATGGAATCATGATCATAAAATGACAACACACGGATTCTATTACTCTCTTAATGTAAAAGAATGAAACTGTCAACGTTCGATATTTCCACACAAAGAGACTGACTATATTTTCACTTCTACAGTTGAACCTCCCGTAAGGGGACACCTTCGGGTCCTGGATGAGTGTCCGCTTACGGGAGGTGTTTGCGAACGAGAATTTCGGCCAACAGAGGGTCAAAGTTTTAAAATTATACGTCATTGTCTCACATTTTATGGCCTTCTTAATACAAATGGCCTCTCAAATATCTAAACACCGATTCTATATTTTATTAAATATTTTTTTTTAGCATTTTAAAGATTAATTCAGTAATGGTTCTTAGCCATATTAACTAATTTTTACAGACATTTATATTAGTTGCACAGAAAAAAACACTAAATTTTCCAGGATTTCTACTTATGGGAGGTAAATTAACATACAAAAAAAAATCTAAATTTTAGGACAAAAAGTGTCCGCATTCGCTTACAGAAGGTATCGGCTTACGAGAGGTACCAAATGCACTTCGCACACTATTGGATAGGAAGAGAAACGGGCATTTCAATGAGGGTCCGTTATGGGAAGCGTTCGCTTACGAGAGGTGTCCTCCCACAGGAAGGTTCAACTGTACTTTAATTGAATAGATGTATTTCATTACAAAAATAATGTCATTCTGTTTTTTAATTTAATTTTTGAAAGAGAGTGATTCACTCTGAAATGATCATAAAATAGGCCTAAGTTAATGTGTGATCCTATAATGATGATTTTCACTCCAAATGATAATATCTCACCATTTTACGTTAAGATTACTTATTGATCCTATGACGCGTTTCCATTATTTTTCTTAAATAGAACTGGGGAGATTATTAACTAGGTCATGTTATTTTCTATAATGAAAAACGCTTTTCCGATTTTAACGTAAATCCCTCGCTAAAAACAATGTACACAATTAAAATCTGGATTACTACGGGATTGGTTTAATATCTCTTTGCTTGTCAAAACGCACGTTCGGATCAGTTCCAGAGATATGATTGGTCAAAAGTGTAGTTCCCGTCTAGTTCCGTCCAATTAGCATCGGCGTACGTGATTATCCATCCAGAAAATAAGCGCCTGATTGGCTGATTGCTAATCTGTCCCGTAATAACATATGATTGGTTTTTATTTCACCATGCTTCGCACTCGTTAAAACTAATGTTCAGTCATCAAAATCGTGTATAATTAGTTTAAAATCATCATTTTTAGAAAAAAATACAAGTTGGTAGTAAATGCCTAAACTAGGGTTTGTAATCTTTATATCTGTAATGTTACCACAACTTTATTTATCACTAGTAGGCCTATTTAAAATGTATTTTTCTTTTTTTATAAAAATGAGACACCAGTGTGTGTCTAATAATAACACAGAGCTTTTGAGAACACCAAGGAATATGTAGTAAAATCATGTCAGCGTTAAGACTTAAAGCCGTAAGTCTAAATATTTTTTTTCAGACACGGTACAATACAATAAAAACAACACTGGAATGTGTGTGTATGCATAGGCAAGGCTAGTTAACTAAAAGTATAGGAATGGGCCAATTCGTCTAGTACGGATGGGTAGGCTTAACTGATGCTAGGAATAGGTGTGTTTATACTGTAAACTTTTATATACCTACGCATCACACAAATTACCTCCAACACAATAATTCGATTTTCTGGCACAAAATTGTGGAACAATTTACCACCTTACATAATTAATTCAATCTCATAGCGAACATTCTCCACAAAACTCAAGAAACACCTTATTGCTAAATACTAACTGATTTATAATACTAATAATACTTTTGTATCTCTATTGTAGTTATCAATTTTCTAATACTGGTTGGTATTTGATCTGCTGTCGTTTTGTCTG
>JAOTQE010123126.1:0-12513 GCA_025631205.1 Nesometra sesokonis
TAGGGAGTGGCGTTGTTATGTCGTGGGAACCAACCTAGCGTTCAGCCAGGTTTGAACCCTGGACCTCGGGATTGGAATGCAAGCATGCTAACCACCAAGCTACAGCGCCACTCCAATTATTACCACTGTTAAGTTCAGAAATTGTTAAATCCCTTTCCACCACATACCGGTACGAATTTCAGACTCTAAAAGATGACCATTTTCGTTCCTAAAATGTTTCTTTCGTAATCATTTCGAAGTTGCTTATAATTTTCAGATTATGAGTCTTCTTTAAAGGCAGCTGGACACATACCAATGGCTTAATCAAACTTCACGGTTACTCATGGTTTGTCTTGGTTTTAACGTCGAAATGTTCTAAACGGAAAATGCTTATCGATCATACTTTCCATAACGCGTTGTAGTAAAAATGTTTTAAGATATCAGTGGTTGTTTTTACATATTTCGCTAACATCTTATGACATTAGTGGTTAGTTTGACATTTTTCGTTGATGTATTATAGCAATAGTCGTCATAGTTACAGAAACGCGACTTTTAAACCAATTTTAACTGGTTGTTCTAGCCTATTTGGGCGTTCGTCATTGTGAATATCACAATTTTGACTGCCGAAAAACGCACGTTCAGTTTAGTATTGCGACAGTGACCTAGAGGGTTAGATACTACTCACGCACAGTTCAATACTACACTATAGAACTAATTAACAGCACAGGCGTTGTTGAATGGCACATTTGAAGTACAATTAAATGATAGATTTGTAAACACGTATGTGGTTTAAAGCATAAAGTTATCCATAATGTACTGAGTATTCACCATTCCAAAAATATAACTATTTTTAAAATGTGTGCAACGAGGGGAATTGGGCTACACAATTGGTGCACGCAAAACAAATGTTAGTGTTAGCAGCAGTATGGATGTGACGCGGACGTCCATAAACAAATATGGAAACTTTTCACCAGTTATTATTATTTGCTATCCGAACTCAGCGAACCAAGGTCAAATTGCTCTGCTGCGTAGGTAGTTCATTTCTGTAGCCGATAACAGCGAATTATTGTTTGGATATGTTTTATATTTTATATTTTAACTCAACCAATCATACCAAGTTTTATATCAGATCCAAGCTCATTAAATTTCCTCTTAGAATCCGTTTGGGCCAGTACGAACAAGTAAATGATTTATGAGAGAGGAGAGTAATAACCGAGGATGAAACTGTAGGGTATTTCTCAAATTATTGTTCACAGATAGGTAAAACAACAATTGTTATAACATAAACTATTTTAGCCATTGCAGGAAAATCTTAAATATAATACTTCAAATGTAATTTTCCAAAAAATGGCGTTTTTTAATGGTTAAGGCGATTTTGGAAATGATACAACTGTTCCCTATGCAAAATCTCAACACTGCATGATCCTTCTCAATATTGTCGTCAATATTAGTGTTGTTCATTACGTATTCATGTTCATCATTTTTAATTACTCTTATCCATTAGACACCTTTAAATGTAATCAATGATACACGCTCTATATAATTCTAATAAAATTAAAAGCTTATTCGTGTTCACAACACTTTGACAACATGCGTGCATTAAAATGTTTATATATGTATGACACAGATGATCAACCACCAAACTTCAACCTTAATTAGTATCATTTGTGAATTTCGATCGACTAAAGCTAAATCACTTTGTGTAAACAGCCACCGGTACAGACGTATAATAGAACAATCAGCGGATATAGCTAATAGTTACCGAGCCAATTATAAGTAACACAAGCATAACAATTCGTTTTACAGGACTTAAGTAAAAGGTAAGTCTTTTCAATAATTTGAAAAAAAGAAATAGAGGTAGGCCTATATATTATTTCCATATTCTTATGGGCACCATAGCCTACTTGCCCGAATACCCACCCCAGCTTTCTCATGTATAAGCGCCACTTCCCCTCTGACCAAGTTTGAAGACCCCACTTGAATAAACACCACTCCTCAATTCAGTGGTGGCGCCAGGATTTGGGGGTGAGGGGGGACATGGTCTCCGACAGGGGGCCAACTTGGGAGGTCCGGGTGGGCGTGGTTACCGGTTTGGTTTTGATGAGCAAAAAAAAAAACGTAATTTCCCCGTTTTTGTCCAATTTTTATGTCTATTTCCTATTTTTGGGGGAGATTATAAAACATTTTCTGTTTGCTTCCCCGACGGGGGGCCTGCCCCCCCCCCCCGCTGGCGCCACCACTGCCTCATTTGGAAAAGTGCCTGTACGGGTTTAAACAACACTGACTAAATAGTCATGTATGCGAAGGTTTCTTCACAAATGCATCTTTCTATTGGTCCCAGCTTTCTAGTCTATTCAAAATTAATACTTTTCCCAATAATTTTCCCCCAATTTACCCTAGTTTTTCATAAGTAATCGCCTCTTAATAAGTTCTTACAATTTTATAAGCTCACGTATTACACGTTTTTATCATATAGGCCTACAGTAATTAATTTTCAAACGAGAAAACAATGTTCTGTCTACTTTCAAATCACTGAATATGATCTAAAACGGTCATTTTCTAAATATGATTTGTATATTTTTTGCTACAATTAAGGGACATGAAATTATTTTTATTGGCTGATATTAATTTAGGTCTTAATCACAATCAGTAATAATGAAGTAGTGATAAACAAAGTATATAACGCTTATGTATGTTAATATTTTTTCCATGAAAATCTCTTTGAAAATGGTAACGTATTTCTATGAAAAACTAATATCATCTACTATTCCGCAACACAATTGAAAATTAATCTAAATTTTGGGTCAACGAAATATAATGATTAAAATCGTCATGTTTGAACTCAAAGGATTTTTAAAACTTCAATGAGGACGATCGCGACGTCAGTAAGATAGGATAAGCGCTATCATCCTGTTTGATAATATACAAACATTTCAAAACGATCTCCAACAGGTAACATTACGGTCATCGGTGAACTTTAAGCATGAAGTTGATCTTGTACTTGGCTGCCTTGAATGTGCTCGTAATCGTAACAGAAACATTACAAAACGGTAAGTTAAGTTTTGTGCTGGTGCCATTTAGCCCAAGTATAGCCTAAGTAGACATAAATGTTAAGGCCTAAATATATAAACAAATAAGAATATTCTAATATTCTATTCTTACCTGAATAAGCGACTGCTAGGCCGTCTATTAACAGATATTATCGAGATGCCTGCTAAATTTGAAATCGATGGGAGACTCAGATCTAAATGATCGTACAAGGGGCCGATAGAACAACCGCCTGACCACAAAAAATACAATTCGAATTATAGATGGTAATTTTCAAACTAACTGTTACTACAGAGGCAGATTTAAGGGGGATTATCTATAAAACGAAAAATATTTAACAATCATAAGACAAGAATGGATCGATTAACCCACCCCTGAGGTCATTCCCGGACATCTAATGACCGTTTCTGGGCCAATAAAACTTTTACTCTCTACCTTCCTATTCACAAAGTTGGCTAACTTCTAAACTTTGGGCTACAACATTTTATTTTTCCGTTAAATAGGCAGGATGATAAACAATCCTTGATGAACTAATGCTGTACAATTAGTCCTGAACTAATCTTGGAGAATACCATCCCAGCTAGGAATTACATTGGTCCAATATTGGTCCAATGTCAATAAACGAACGTTTGTCAACGCGGACCAACGTATCATTGCTAGCTGAAATCTTCAGAGACTAATGCTGCAAAAACAGCTTTAAACAATAGTTTTAAAGTGGTATGCTATTGGGAAAACACCATAGATTTATTATTTACGGCTAGATGATGAACTTCCATAGAACACATAGCCCCAAAGTGCAGTTCCATGTACGCGCCTATTCCGGAATCCAACTAATCAAATCGTGTTATGTTCTAACGCTGTTGCTAGGTAGAAATTGCGCACGTGCAATCTTTAATAGAAATTTCTAATTTATCAATAAATGAAAGTAAATTTAATCCAAATCTAAAGAAACTGACAACTTAAAATATGAGTGGCATATGTAAATAATTTTTATAATAAAAGAATGTTAAAAATACAATAATTGTAAAACAGTTATTGTTATTATTCAAGTTGCATGTTTTTGACGTAGACTGACGAAATAAAAATAGTAGCCTGCATTGGACTGGAATTCTACAATGTTAAGTTCACCTTCTAGCCATAAATAATAAATCTATAAAAACACCTGTAGTTGTGCAGTATTGTTATTTTATTTTACAGTTTCACATGGGATCATCCTTGAAGAACGGATATACCAGATCATTCCGATGAGAACCTCCTGCATGAACCGTTGTCAAACTCCTTTGCTGGACGTCTCCGACTGCGCATGTGATGATGAATGTTTATTCTATGGCGACTGTTGTCATGACTACTTATACTATTGTAGGAGAGATGGAAGAAACACGACTGAGGACTCATCGTTTGCACGACAACTTAAAATTTCGGGTGATAAAACCAAGCCTCGATGGAATTGTGTCACGGACCCCGAAAGAAGACATCAATCAACAGAGGGAATATTAATTGTAATTACATGTCCACCATCTTGGAATCTTTATGACATAAGAAACAAATGTGAAATAAAGGACAGAAAGGTGGTAAACGAAGACTTGGTTTTTGATTCCAGAGGATATATATACGCTAACCGGTTCTGTGCCATTTGTAATTCAGATATTAGCAGTAACGACACATCAGAAAATAACTCTACACTTTGTGATGATTCACCAAATTGTTTGACAGAGTATGTGGTGGATGATATTAGCAGAGATACTGTTGTGCTTCGGCCCTGCTCTTTACAGCTGGTTGATACATGCCTCCCATACACATCGGAGTATCTGCTGTTTGGTTGCACAGCTTTTACAATGACATATATAAAATTTGATTACTCACATGCGCTGCGTACCTATAAAAACGACCTCTGCGAAATGTGTAATATTCAAAGAATTCAGGTAAGAGTCCTAAGCGGTAGTGGGTACCATGTTGCAATGGAGAACAGACGTATTAATATAATGGTTGATGCACCAATAAGAATTATATTTGGAGGTACCAACGAACGACCTGTACCTGTAGTACATGTCGTAGAAAAGGCACGATGTAATAACAATGAGTATTACGACGCTACTTCGGGAGTATGTCAGAGATGTGAAAATGGAACGGTCATTTCTGAATCTGACTATCTTACTGCAGTGAATGACAATGGGTTTCACATTGATTTGCTTGATGGAGTAATTTTAGAAGACGATTTGGAGATCGACATTGACGAAAGCGGATCTGGAAACTTCGGAAATAGTTTTATAAACAACCAACCAACGAATGACCGCATATTAATAGATGAGGAAGGAAGTGTTTGTATCACGTCTTGCAATGTCATTAAACCAGAAAATAAAATAAACTCTAAAAAAGATGATAATTGGATAACTTTGACAACCAATAACTCGAAATTGTCGTGCAGGGTTTTAAAAAACGATATGGAAAATGTAACCATTGAAAATAAGGATATGTTCTCTTACAGCAAGGCTAAGACTTATGTAAACATAGTGGTTTGTGTAATATCATTGATATCGTTGTTTGTGTCAATCTTAACCCTTTTTTGCTTTCCTTCTCTACTTAACCTACCCGGCCTTTGTCGTTTGTGTCTTATGATATCTCTCTTCCTAGCGCAATTTATTATGCTTACAATAGCCTACGTAACTAAGCCTAAAGTGTTATGCATTGGAACCGCTGCAGTAATGCATTATTTCTGGCTGGCCATGTTTTGCTGGACCAATGTTCTAGCATTTGATCTGGCAAGAGTATTTGGAACTAAAGCTTCACGTCCAAGCACGTCAAAGAAGCGACGTCTAAGATTCTTTTACATGCTTTATGGCTGGGGACTTCCTCTAGTCATCGTAGCGACATGCCTGGCTTTACATATTATCAATATTCGTGATTTTAGATATGGAGGAAACGCATTGTGTTGGTTCGCAAATAGAAACTCACTTCTTTTTGCATTTGGTATTCCTGTTTCTATTTTCATTGCTATGAATTTTATTCTGTACATTTTCACCGTTGTCGGAATTTGGAAAGTTAGCCGTGTCACGGAATTTGCAGTTCGAGAGGAGGAAAGGAGAAAGAAAAGAAGGGATGAATTGAAACTTTATATTAAGGTAAGATCATAATACCTTCCTAAGTAATAGTAACATTTATAATGGCCAACTGTGATCGCTAGAAAAATCCTCTATGCTACGTTAAGTTCAGTACTGTGTTTTGAAACTTGACAGACAGTCGTTCTGAACCCAGAAAATAAACGCCAAACTTTATATATTTATTTTACAATGATTTTCAGTCACTGCACATTCTAGAGTTTAGTCTACACTCTTGCCACACTTTGGCACAATTATGCAGACTTCATCAGTACTTATGAATGGATTAGACCACAGATTAGACCCAGTACTGTTCTGCCATATTGGTTGGAATCAGGGAACAACTGTTTCCTGGTTGAAATTCACTATGCCATAAATCAGTCTACCAGTTTCTACAGAAATAATAATTGATCGAGTATCATAAGTACCTGTATGTGTGTGACCGGGTAGGAGCCATGTGCGTGTTCGTTGAGGCCGTGATAATAGTCAGGTTTCGCAAGTTCACGAAATACGAAAACAAAAACGTCATAAATTATTTTAACGTTTGAATTGAACACCTTAAATATCTGTCAAAGTTGATCAGTATTTTACGACGATACCAACTATTCATAGGTAGAAAACTGGATATATTTTTGAATATTGAAAAGTTGGTATATCAATATGGACAAAAGATCCACTTCTTATGCTTGTCCATTGAAGCGTTATATGACCTGATCAGCCTAGCGTGACTGCTGATATAGCCATTCACTGACAAGATGGTCTGAATTGTGAGCAGAATGATTGCATGACGTCATTTGACCTGAGCTTCTTGTAGGGTTTTTGAGATTTTGTGAAATTGATGCTGATTTGCTATTAAAAAGTGCACAAAGACTACTTGGCCAATATCAATGCGTCTTATATTAACACTTTTTAAATTTATTCATCTACAAGAATCTGTTTACCCTTTTGTTGTAGGGTCAATAGTTTTGATGATAGAAGTGAAATAGTGGTAGACTTCGATTTGATATATTTTTGAACACAATTAGCAACTTTTAAAAATGGAAGCCTGATGTATCCATTTTCGTTATCGTATTTCGTAAATTTGTGAAACTTCACTATTGACAAACCGAAAAACCGACAGACAGAGTACATTGTTCACGCTTTGGTGCATCTAAAACTACCAACACAATATAATCTATTACAGTAGTATAACTAGTAGCGTCGATTTGAGTTGGAAAGTGGGGAGACAAAGACAAGAAGTTTCATTCAGTGGTAGCGCCAACGCGGGTCCGGGTGGGCGTGGTCTCTGGTTTGGTTTTGACAAGCAAAAAAGGTAATTTCTCCGTTTGTTTGTCTATTTTCTATGTTTAGTGTCAATTGTACGATATCTTTTAATGATAAAAAGATGAATTTTTACGTTTGCTTCATACATTTACTAAAGTGGGGGTGACAAATCGATATCATGCCACCCCAATTGAAAAGTGGGGGTACGTGTCTCCCCTGTCCCCCACAAATCGACGCCCATGAGTATACCTAACTAATAACTTTCAACTTGTAGTCCTTGAAAAAGAAAACAACCATTAGTATAATTATTTACATAGCATTTTATGTCCTTTTTTAGCTGTCGATCTTGATGGGTGTTACATGGAGTTTGGTATTTGTCACCGTCTACTACGACAAGACCATTCTTTGGTACATTTTCATAATACTCAACGGATTGCAGGGTTTCTTCGTTTTTATTGCGTTCACATGTAATCGTCAGACATTCACAAAGTGGAGTGGAGTATATCTATCTCATATCGAATCACAATCCGGTTCCCGGCAATTAACTAAAACAACCTCAGTGTGAACAAATGATTTGTACTTTTAATTCAAACGTCAGTGAGTCAGTCAAAGAACTTGGAAGAGTGGAACAGTGTCGAATTTGCATAATTTAACAATGACTGTCAATTAACGTACTTTAGCTTATATCGAGAGGTAAGAGACTTGTAGAGACTTACTTCTGTCTCTTTAAATGTGATTTTAAGGTTAAGGAACAGGCTAATAAAATTTGTGTTAATATTCTGCATAATTTGCATAAATTGAAAAATGCTATGTCTGATTTCTTGACCTTTTACCTAGTCCTGTTTATCTCAAAAACTACCTTGTAAAACTTGAAGTTTGCATAAAATGATGTATTACATACCCATTTGCTATAATAAAATATTATGTCGCAAAGCAACCGGAAAAGCCATTTCTGACCTAGATTGCGTATCTTGGTAATTGTATTTCATTCATTATTACCTATGTCATTAAAGGGTCAAAAGATAATATTTCGAAAAGAGATGGCATCTTTTAGTTTAGGTTAGGGGTAATATATACAAAGACATAAGTGCAGACGTGAGTGGTAGATTTCTTTAATTTTGATATAATTCCAAGAGCGTTCTCTATTTAATCATTAACACCCCACCCCGCCTTTAAATTTACAATCACACTGTATATATTTATTGTTATGTACAATTACACTGTATATATTTATTGTTAAGTATTGTCATATGTACTGTTGTAATTTGAAGCGAATAATAGCCCATAGCTGGCTTTAGTAGCAATAAAATTCTTGAATCTTGAATCTTGAATTATGTCATGAAAGTTCAAAAGGTCAAATTTTCAAGAAAAATCCGAAAATGTTTAGTTTTTGTATAGGGGTGATATATATAGCCATAAAAATATTAATCAAATGAGTTTTTGATTGTCTATATTTTGATGTAAAGCTCATCACTAATGAATTGTCATGAAATGTCAAATTACCACGATACGGGAAATAATAGTCACTAAGTGCAGTTTTGCGTAATCATTTTTATTGTTATAGGCAAGAGATTTTTATTCCATGTTTTACTATAAAGGTCATAACCATGGTATTATAAATTGTCATCATTTCATCAATATCATCAATTATTAAGTTATTAAAAGGTCGAATTTTTTATGGTAATAAAAGTGAACGAAACGATTAGTTTGTCTTGTATTTTAGAATCATTTCATAGAGTATTGGATTACCTATATTTGTATATAAAATTCTTAACAATCGAATAATTAATTGTGCCATTAAAATGTCAAAACTTCACTTTTCCAAACAATGATTATTTTGAGTTTTTGGGATAGGTGTAAAATAAATAGCAAATTAAAAAAATCAATTATTTTATTACGGTAATTTTATTTTATTAAGTTTGAGAGAGGGAAAATGTAAATAGTCATTAAGTGCAGTTTTATGTAATCAAGTTCTTTTATTTTAGTATCATTTCAAAGAGTTTTAATTGCCTATATTTTCGTATAAAGCTCATAACAATTGGATCATTATGCCATAAAACGTCAAAGGTCATACAGTATTTTCAAGAGAAAAAAAACGACAATTTAATTTTTTGTTTGTTTGTTTTGTTTTTTTTTATTTGGAGGGTGTGGGTTAGAAGAAAAATCAGTTGCGGATTCTAGAGGTTTCGTAGGGATGCAGTGGTGAAATCAAATCTTTTAGGACCATTTCTAAGAGGTCCGCTGCCTCCAACCAGCTGATTCTCGTGGTGTATCGTGCTGTATCAATACACGGTTGACGTATCATTGACAGTAGGTATGCTGGATAGGCCTACAGTTCGTAACACATTCTCACATATATAAGACAGTTGTATCATTTGTAACATGTAGGCCTATCATATGAAATAGGTTACGTGTGACGAATTGTATCGTGTATGGTTTTGCAGTATCGTAATTCTTGTATTGATACAGTACCATAATTGGCTACTCTAACGGGACATCCGCCAGTAAAAATATACAAGGTTCATGGACGTAAAACGGCGAATTGCGTTCCCAAAAGACGTCAAATTTTCCCCAAAGAAAGTAGAGTTCGGCGATTTTTGGTTTTGGGAGGAGGGTTGTTGTAAATTTTACATCGCGAACTTGTCGGTTGATTGGACTACGCAGGAGCCCATTCTCGCCGAATCTGTGGTGCTGAATAATGGGACCATATACTAGCCAACTCCTTAGAACCCCTAGATCCGCTGTTGAAAATTTGAATTAACAAAAGTGTGGCCTGTAAACTAGGATTACTTGTGGTGAAGTGTTTTGATTTTTTCTTGTTGAGAGTTTTGATATAATACTCTTTAGTATTATAATAACATCCTAATCAAATTTGGTCAAAGCCCGTGTCTCCCTTGGGTCTGACGCTAATTTGGCATGGGATATCTACCAATCACTAATTCTCAATGCAGGGGCGGATTTAAAGGGGAAGAGGCAGACCGGCTCGGCCTCTTTCGCAAAGTAAACAATATCCATAGGCCTATTATTAACACTAATCAGCTTACCCGTCCCGTAACCTTGACCTTTGACCCCCGCTCCATTAACTTTGACCTTTGATCCCGGTTCCGTAACCTTGACCTTTGATCCCCGTCCCGTACATTGACCTTTGATCCCGTTCCTGTAACCTTTGCCTTTACCCGTCCCGTAATCTTGACATTTGACGCATTCCCGTAACCTTGACCTCTGACCCCGTGACCCATCATGGGCAATTGTGGTGTGAACCTACATGCTTCCACCAAGTTTGGCCAAGATGGAACCAAGGAGTAGCGAAAAGCAGTTATTTGACCTTTGACCCAGTGACCTTGACCTTTGACCCCGTGAACCATCATCAGCAATTCAGGTCGGAACTTACATGTTAGTGAGTAGGGCAGCGGTTTTTTTACCACGCCCACCCGAACCCATTCGCTGATCTCTGGATGGATCCGCTTGGCTGGGTCAATGCCTCCCTCTCGTCGGACATTTCCTGACGCCACCACTGCTGGGAGCATGACCCCGGACCTCCTAAAACTTCGACTCTCTACCGGCCCCACTCCCCCTTCCAAAAGTTTGCATCCGCCCCTGTAATGTATGATTACATCAATTTGTCCTTCTTCAAAGCAATTTTGAAGGAACTGCTCTGAGTTTAATCATGAATATAATATATAAATCAAATAGTTTAAATAATTAGCAGAGTATACACGATAGGCCTAAGCCTAATTTTAAGCAGCTTTAATTTCTCGACGAGTACCGGAAAACAACCATGCAACACAATCTTTTCCTTATAAATAATTATTTATTGAAATCATAAATCCTAATAAGTACTGGTACTACTAATTGTACGTATCATTTATGCGGAGAATCTATTAATATGTAGGATGAAAAATCAATCAATATTACATATGTATTGGAGGTGAAATCTATGTAGGCATATTAGTGATATTAAAACAAATGGGTCGTAATTTGATGTTGCACTTTTCATTTATATCTGTTTGAACCCTTTCAAACTTAAACATTCAAATGACATGATGTTGGTAATATACCGCCTACGTTTTTTAAACCATAGTCTGAATAATAATAATAATAATAATAGTAATAATAATAATAGTAATAATAATAGTAATAATAATCATAATAGTAATAATAATAGTAATAATAATAATAGTAATAGTAATAGTAATAATAGTAATAATAATAATAACAATAACAATAACAACAATAATAATAACAATAACAATAATAATAATATTATTATTAATAATAATAATAATAATAATAACAATAACAATAACAATAATAATAACAATAATAATAATAGTAATAATAATAATAATAATAATAAAAATAAAGAAACACTCAAAACTCACATTCCGGCGACCAATATTGCATCGTGCTTCAGTTATCACGCTGTACTTGTGAGACAGGATTCGGTCATCGTCTTGGGAAATTGTCTAGCTCTATTATCAGAGAAATGCATATGATATCAACAAATTTGTTGGAAGTAATATAGTTTTCTCCTCGGCGGGCATTTATTGCAGTACGTTTTACTAAAAAGGGTTAGAGAAGAGCAAAGAATATGATTCTCGGAGAAAATCGGCAAAAAAAGTTCCGTTAACAATGTAATAAGAAAGTTTTAAAGGACAGGTTCTCTAGAGAGAAAAGCCCGGCAGTAATTATCAAAAATCTGGTCAGTATGTGGAGAAAGCAGTTGGTTTCCTAGAAGAAACCCCGGCACTTTAATTTAGGAGTGAGGGCGCTTTATATGGTCAAGTCTGAGTAACATCTTTCTTTATAGATGATGGATTTTCAAGAAATAAAACCACCCCAGAGCCGGAGTTATTGAGTCAAAAGTACTTGTTTTTATTATAGCTACCCTGTTAATAATGCAGTAGGTGTGCACTTCAATCTCAGGATCTCATGTTCAATGCATATGTGTATGCCAATTAACTGATTTAATTACGGTAACTCTGATGTTAAGGAATGTATTTATTCACTATTAAAACGTTTACTGTAGTGTAAATTTATCATCTAAGTACATTTATTCAAAGTAAATTGCATGAAGTAAAACAATGTAGATTATTTTTTTGTTTTTGTAATTTAATTTAAATATATA
>JAOTQE010123137.1:0-12513 GCA_025631205.1 Nesometra sesokonis
ACAGTTGGTTGAAGTCTGCCTGATTTACATACAGATGGCTATGTCCTGACCTAATGTACTGTACATACATGTGGTTGTGTCTTGCCCTAATTTACATATGGGAAGCCTATAAAAATATGCCACTGAAGTAAATAAATTAAAACTAGTTTTCTTATTTAGATTTAGAAATCACAATTTCTGAGTAAATATTCCCTTAAGTCACTTGTTCGCATGTTAAAACATTACCAAATCTTAAAATTGACTTCAATAAGTACAAAACCTTTTTAGGGGAGACATATTTTGTAAAGAATTTCAATTAATAGTGTAGAAGAAATTAATAAGTGAACTGGTAATTAAAATATTGAATTATTTGATTAAAAAATAATATAAATAAAATAGTTAAATAATTCAATTTTATACCTTTAATTACTGATTTATATATTACACAAATATTTTGCCAATTTACAAATAAATTAATGTTTTTATATGAATTGTTCTTATTTGGTATTATTGCCTGATTATTATATGTACAGAATATTATATTTATAATTACGAAATGATTATCCATTAAGTCTATTATTAAGTGCCTATTACGATAAAATAATAAAAAGAAAATCATTAAAGTATGTTGCTTAACAATGGAGCTCAAAAAAACAATCTTCATCCTAAGAAAATTTTGTCACTTTTATGACTAAAATTATCTTTTGCATAGCAAACAAATTTTTTTGTACAATTATTAATAATAAAAGGCTGATAATTCAATTGAATTAACTTTAAAATAATTAAAACTTCAGTAACTAATTACTATTATATATGTCAAATTTGGAAACTGTTTCAACTGTTTACTATTTTATTGTATTCGTTAAGTTACATTTATACCTCCTTGGTTACGTGTAGCATAAATCTTGGTAAAAAAATAAGTGCTGTATTATGCAAATTAGTTATGTAAATGTTTAAATTCAGGACAAGGCGGATGGCGCAGCATGCGTTGTTCGGGTTTCAGATCATGAGGTTAGGAGTTCGAACCTCGCTCTGCACGTCTCTGCTGGCCATGCTTAGATACCCCAGCTTGTATCGGAAAGGTTATAAAAGTGGCCCATGCCATGTTTCAGCCTTGGATGCAAGTAGACTACGGTCCACGGTAAAAAAAAACAAATTAGAAAACAGCGGCCGCTTTTCATCTTCTGATGCTACCATCAGGTCGCGAGAGATATACAAAAAAAAAAAAAAAAAAAAAAGTCACTGGCAAATTACTGGCTTAAGTTCACCATTATTTTAATAATAAATTACCATATTTATTACAACAGATATACATGAAACTTGAATGGGTGTTAAATGTGTATATTATGTATGTAATTAGTAAATTTCAAGATAAAATACAAAGGAAAAAATTTACTGGCACAGTGATGGTTCTTTTTTTTGTAAACTGCAATTTTAAATTATTGAAGTGTTGTAGCTTGGTGGTTAGCATGCTTGCCTCCAATCCAGAGGTCTTTAGTTCAAACCTGGCTGATCGCTAGAATCTTTCCCACGAACAAACAATGCCATTCCTCAAGCCTCATAATGAGACTTGGTTTAAACCAAAACATGTATTAATGTGTGTAATACAATATTTAATATGACAATTAGGATATGCCATTAGGGTATTGAATTAGAGTATGCCATTAGAGAATTGGAGTATGTCATTAAATTATTGAATAGAGTATGCCATTACTGTATTGAATTAGAGCATGTCATTGGAGTATTGGATTAGAGTATGCCATTTAGGGTATTGAGTATTGGATGCCACCCTAAATGTAAACCAAAACAAGTATTAGTGCACAAACATTGTATAATTGTTAATTAGAGTACCCTATTACAGTATTTAATGAAAGTATAAGATTAGTTTTGCAATTACAACATATTTGAATATGGTGATTATATTATATTAAGTTTAGATGTTTAGAAATATAAGGATATGTTCCAACTCATGGAATAAGGGTATAGTAACAAATGTTGTGTACAATTGTATGTGTATGAACTAGTCAAAGATTAGCATAAGCCATTGATAATAGGGGGCCACACGGGAAAAAAAAAAAATCAAAATTCGATTTTTGCTAATGTTCGCGATTCAAAAATCAATTTCTTTTGCGAGCGTTCATACACATGAAACATATCACGCGCAACAGATTCACAAAAACACACCACTCAGCGAATTATCGCAATAGTTCTGAAAAATCACAAGAAGAACTGCGAATTGGATCGCGATCGCGAGAGTTCTCGAAATTTTTTTGTTCACACACACAAAAAACCCAATTTTTTTCAATCGTGATGCAAAAATAAATTTTCAAATATCAAATTTTTTTTCATGTGTGTGAACGCCCCTATTGCCACATCCAGGGAGTTATTAGTGCTAGCAATATGACCCACATTGGCATTTTATACCGAGCTAATGCTTCATATACACTTGAATGACCTTTAGTGAGTTTAAACATATCCTCATATTATTATTAGAGTATCATTGGAGCATTGTACATGTATGTTACATAGTGCCTAATTGGAGTAAGGAAATAAGTGTAAAGTTTGACCCCAAAACGGTAACTGGAACAACAAATTGCATAATACAATATCCGTTTATCAATGTTACAAACGAATGCAAAAAGTACAATCAGTAATATGTAATGTAGATTCCAATATAATTACCAGTTCATGTATTCATAGGTTAGTACAATAAATACTTAAAACTGGGGTACATGAAAGCAGACATCACCTCAGCTCTACAATAGGTGAGGGGCTGAGGTGAGAATATAGACCGCTTGGTACCCATAAATTGCAATACAATAAAACAATTATATTTCTCTTAATACAATTGAAAGGTGCGATCACACTCCGTCCTGCATCTTTTCCAGATACCTGGTACAAGTAATATTTTAGAAATTTGCATCATTCTGGTTCTTTTTACACATCTCAACCAAGTTTTTAAAAACATTTATATTTATAAGAAGCAAAAATGTTCATAGAATACTCAACCATCAAAATTTTACAGTATAAAAAATTCAGCTGTGTAATATTTAGTTTATATTTTGTGATTAACAAACCAGGAAATGATCAGAAATACATAGTAGAATAGTTTACAATTATTAATAGTTACAGTATAAAGCTTTAGTAACAGTGGTGTGGGATAGGTATGAAGTTTAAGTAAATAAGAGGTCATATAACTAAATGATGATGACATAATTGATATTGAAATATTGAATCCCAACATGATACTGTGTAAATCAATACTTTGATATGTGGCTAAATGAAAATAAAATATTAATTTAACATAATACCTTCAATGTGTTGTTTCTAAAATTAAGGAAAACAAATTGTCTTCTATGCTTTCTGCAACGCACCGTTTCCAAGAACGAGAAGCTCACAAAACTTAGAGGGCGCACTTCATGAACACCTGATTTGCTTGCATAGTAAAGGGCTAACGGAAAAGCCTACATAAACGATATTATTTTTTGTTATTTTTTTGTACGCCAACATTGTTTTAAAATTAAAGCAAAACATGTTCACGTCATTTGGAAGCTGTAACATGGGTTAAGTATTGGTTCTATATAAGTATATATGTATATACATATGTATATATTATATATGTATATACCAGTATGTATACTTATATAATGTATATATAATATAAATGTGCATATTAAACCCTTTCACACCAAGATGCTTCAAAGAAACCCAGGACGGCAGTTTATCCAAATGAAAACACTTAGAAACCCTATTCACACAGATCAAACATGATACTGGTGTTAATTAATACATGGTCCAACTAATGCCAAGCAGAGTAGTGGAGACTATAATTCTCACAGTGAAGTGCACATAATTGTCTTGCCTTGATTAAGCTAAAAAACTGTGGTACCCTTCACATTGAAATCAATACTTTTCAGTGCTTTTAAACCCAAATATTTCAAAACATCAGAATTAATGGCTGTTAATTGGTGAATCATTCCAATTCATCGCAAATAAATGGTAGAAGTTGAAACCGGTTCAACTCTCCCAATTTGTCCATGGTGAATCAGGATGCATATCAATCTACGTTGGTTACTGCTGTTGTGCGTAAAAACCCAAATTGAAACACTTTAGTGATGAAGTAGACATTCAATTGAAACCAGCATATAGTCTATATGTGGCAGAGCCAAGCAAAATGAGACAAGTCAAAAAATTAAAAATTGAGTATTTTATGGATTATAAAACTACAGACTATAAAACTATTATCTTTTAACATGCAAAAAAAAAAAATCAGTTTCATACAATGTTTTTTTGCGAAGTTATGTACAGGTTCAAACAATCAAAATGCAAGTTTTGAGAAAACCGCATTTAAAAATCGTTTATCCGTATACATTGACTGAGCAAGGTCATTTTTAAAACATTTTTAGATCATATATCTGAAAATTGTTAAGGTAGTATAACAGTTGAATGCATGATCTGTATATTTTTTTAAATTTGAAAAATGACCATTTTTAAATTTCGGCCGATTGTGGAAAACTAGCATTTGCGACTTATGTCTCATTTGGCTTGGCTCTGTCACATATATAAAAAAACTACCTTTTTAATTATCAATTAAATACTACTACGTGATACTCTTCGAAGTACGTACTGGGGTTGTTTTTTGTGTGTGAACATTTTGGAGCTTAGTGGTGTGAAAGAGGTTATTATGCTGTAACTATCCCAAAACCCACCTCCCTTTTGACTATCCATGTTTCAAATCATTCCTGATGATGACATAATCTATGTCGCAATATTGAATCTCTTTATAATGGTGTGTATAAGTGAATCAATTTTATTTATGTTTACATTGATTTGTTATTTTTTTAATTTAAAAATGTCTGATTTTGCATCAAATTTGAGTTTCTGGAGGGCCGGTTTTGGGAGAGGAAACTGTAGCTGTATAATTAGAATAAGAGACTTCGATAAAAGAGGGCGCCGTATGCAATCATTCACAATTAAACAACATTTCTATTTGTATTTTTATTAATTATTGTGAGGTGTTGTGTCAAACTGAGTCATGTTGCATGGCTGGTAATTTTGAGATATCCATAAAAATAGACAGAAAGTCATAATTTCCATATTTTTAAGATATATATTTTATAAAGACCCTTTTTCAAAATCAACGGAAAACATACAGGAAGTCAACAGTTGTTTATCTTTAAAGTTGAATTTTTCCAAAGTCTGTTTTCATACATCATTTTTCTATACTCAGTCTATGAAACCAAATTGAAGTTTATAGTATCTTCTATCAGAATATAACAACAAAATTTATCTTTTTTGCACAACACGACAAATTTTGTCACATCTCACCTATGAACATAATTCAAAAACCAAATTAAAAATTTATATTTTCTATCAGAATATAACAAAAACAAATTTTGCTTTTTTGCACAACATGACACATTTTGTAATAACACCCACCTATGAACTTAATTCAAAAACCAAATTAAAGCTTATAATATCTTCTATAAGAATATAGCAATAAAAAGTTTGAGTTTTTTGGACAACACGACACATTTCGTAATGACAACTCACATATAGGACATGCTCCTGTTTAGGCCCTGTCACACTTTTCTTTGTGTGTGACTGACGGGGAAAAATTTGTGCTACACGGAGGTCACCACAGATGATCTGCACGTGATCTAGCACATCTCGCCCGGAGATGTGCACGCAAGTCCATTTTATCCGCAGTCAAGTTTTAAACATGCTCGAAACTTGTTCTGGGTGAGTTGCGGAGGATTGGCCACAGAGATTCAGCAGAAAAAACACCAGTAGGAGGGCGGTAGCAGTTGCAAGTCGCATGCTATTAACCCACTTGTAGTACAGTTAAACCTTAAACCTCCCGTAAGCGGACAGCCCCAGGTTCCGGGAAAGTGTCTGCTTATGTGGTGTCTGCTTACGAGAGGTACCAAATGCACTGATTAGATAGGAAGAACAAACGGGTCTTTGAATTAGTGTGCCTTTTGGGAGGTGTCCGCACTGGGAGATCTAAATGTACGTAGGTTGCCCATAGATCTACGAGTATAATATGGGCATTTTACTGAAATCCTGCAGGCAACTCCCATGCAAGTAATGCGCAGTTATAATGCAGGTATTTCGCAATGAGCCTAGGCCCTACAGAGAACAGAAAACAAATAGTAAAATAAAAGAATTACATTTTGTTGTGTGTTAGAATTTAGATGTTTTCATTTCCGTTGTTTAATCATGAATGAGCTATGAAACTCATGGTGCCTTCTAATGATACCAAAGTCAATTATGAATATTTTGATATTAATTTAATATTAAATTAAATCAAAATAAATATATTATATATACAGTATATACATAAAAATATATATATTGTATACAACCATTAAATATTTTTAATATTGAACATTGTTCGCAGTATACATACATACTGCATACTTAGTAATAGATTGTTTAATAATAATAAGTAGCATATATGCACACACACAGAAGTATCATAACATTTTGGTGTAAGTACTATGAGTTTTCGTTACAAAGCAGAAAGTGTTTTTAAGTTTCTTAGTATGTATAGCAAATAAATCTATAAACACATTTATATATACCAGTTTATATATAATTTGCATATATAAGTATCCTTTTAAAATAAATATACAAATGTACAATATAATATAATGTATATAGTACATTTATAAATACATATTATATATTAATATACTACATATCTACACACATTTATTACTATATGTATATATATGTAGATGGAAACTGAGACAATGGCAGATGATAATGTATACATCACGGTTTGATTTCAGCGCTGGATTAAAGCTCAATCCAGATTATCAAATTTATTTGAAAAAAAAAAAAAATAATAACCAGATGAACATTTTCAGTTATACCCATGGTAATGATATTTCTATGCATGGGCATGGTGTGACATCATCATGACCATATATAGGCATGTCAAAGTTTGTTGTCAAAGAGAATTTGGTAGTCTGGATTGATCTTAACAAAAACTGGTTTAACTAAGATACTGAGAGTAACATTTCAAAAAGTAAACCTTACCATGAGTAGGGGCTCTCAAATTCACTTGCCCACATCCACGGCAACCAAAATTGTGCATCAGCCAACTATAATTATGTAACCAGATGCTGGACAAGCAACTAAATTAGTAAAAGAGTTCAAGTGGAATTCATTTGGGGAAAGTAAAATTAGAAATAGGTTGGCCTGAATTCTAGGAACTCTAATCCCTTGAAAATTAACTATTAGGATATGCAACTCATGCGTTCTTGCACGACACACAGCGATAACTTAGGTGATAGAGTGGGACGGATGTTAAACCAAGCAGGGTTTGATAAAGGTAGCTTAAACCCCATTTAACTACGAGTTTGTGACGGCCCCAGGGCTGCCCTGGATCGGCAATCCGTAAGTGTAAACACTCCAATTACTTTGGGCCGACCCTGCGCCGATCCAGGGCCGGCCCAAATTTAGACCACCTTGCGAGGTGTTCCAAAAGAGTTGGGCCGGCCTAAGTGAACCGTAGTGCAACATTGTGTAGTGCATAGACACGCATATTGTTTACATACCACATTGGGCCTTTCTTGGAACGTAAGTGAATACACGCTGGATCGGGCCCAAACAATTAAATTTGGAGCCAATCCTGGCTTGGCCAAGGACCTAACCGTAAGTGTAACTGTGGGAAGGAGTAGATTCAAATATCACATGGTAAGAAAAACAATTTGGTCCGTTCACACTCATGATTCGGTTACGTTTTACAAAATGAGCACATTCAATCCAGGGCCAGGTGGTATCTATACTGCCAGGTAAGTATACACAGGAACATTTTATGCCTGTACCACTGGCATAGCTCAAACAGCTCAGTTGGTAATGTGGTAAAATAGAGGAGATCATGACAATAAACTAAAAGTGTGAAAGAATAACATTTTTTATGAAAAAATATTCACACATCTGTGTGATTCAACCATGGACAAACTTCATCAAATTTGAGATTGTTTGCTGAAATCTTTATCAGTGCTACAAAATTCATTGATGTATACATTTTCATTTACAATCATGTCTATTTTAATCTTAATTAAAAACAATGTATGTTCTAATATACATACAATTATAATAAAACACAGCATACATCGCTATGCATTTAAAACGGTTAGGAAGAGTGCATGGCAAACTTGATTAAAACAAAACATTGCACAATGTTCTTTTGAGTATTCTATTGCATTATACATCAGTGTTGCGTACCGAGTTAAAATCCACTGTAAAATCTGGATGGCCTTCCGAGAACACATCGTTGCTTTTATGCGAGGACCTAGCCTCTCGTAAGTCTGTTTCTCGGCCATCGCTAAGTTGTTTAGAAGCAGTTGACGTATTGATTATATTATCAGGGACAAATTGAGACGTTTCATGTATGGGACTGCTATGACTATCTACAGAAATATCAGATAACGTTGGTGAAGAAACTGACGTATTAGTGTCCTTAAGAATTACCGGGAGTGTACCGACGCCGATCGATTGAGGTCGGGGTCGAGAATTGGCATCAAAATCAGTGACTTGTGAATCTACGCTGTTCGATGTTCTAGCGAAAGGTTGTCGTGGTCCACCGGCAAATGCCTTTGAACGTCCTGGTTGACGTTCCTGGCCGGATGTGTTCGGGAAAGTCTGTAAGGAGGACATTCGCGGTAACGTAGGCTTTGGTTGTCTCTGTCTGTTTGGCAGGAGCTGTGGCGGAGACGATCGCGGTTCCTCACGTCGTCGTAGCAACTCAAGTATAGATCCCATATCTTTGTTAATTCTTCCCTCCAAGCGATTAACCTGAGTTTGGAGTTCATCTAGTCTCTTTTCTATATGCGGGTTCGACACAAAATCACTAACATCTTCCACAATGACATTACCCTGTGAATCGTCCGATATTAGATGATTTAATTGTTGAGTCGGTAGTTTCTTAGACTGCGGGTAATTTTTCGGCGTCTGCTTTAACAGTGGTGAAGATTCTTCGTGACGATTTGGAATCGTTACTGCATTTAACATTGTATTCACCCCTGTCAATGCTCCTGGAATAATAAAAGAAAATTTGTAAATAATTTGGTTTACATAGTTATAATCACTTTCTAATTTTAAAGTATACATGTTGATTTAATTTTGTTGTAACCAAGCCTGGACCAAATGGAATCACAAGTGAGTAACTCAGAAGCCAATCAGTGCTCTATGATTGTAGAAAAACGTAAACAAACCGGCTTTGTCATGTATCAGATACAAAGAGACGGCCTATGTCTGTATGTCTCAGAATGCAGTTTTAGACAAAGGATAATTGTTTTATTCGTCCGTTCTTCACTTGCAAAACAACGAGTGCTGAGAACCACAGGCAAGAATCAAGGGCGGTCACAGTTGATTGCTTTTTGTCCTAGAGGACATCCATGCTGCAGATGCAAAAGCTAGGTAATAACACAGGATTACTGCAGTAATTGCAGTAGACACATTTTGACTAGAGACGGATACAGACTTTTGGAAAAGGTGGGAGGGCAAAAGGTGGGGGACGGTAGAAAGTCAAAGTTTTAGGGGGAATAGGGGGCGTGCTCCCTGGAAAATTTTGGTCTTTAGATGTCCGGAAATGACCTCAGGGTGTATTAAGGTATCAATCCTTGCTGAATATTTTCATTTTATAGACAAATATATTTTACTTTACAAAAGTGGAGGGGCTGGAGCCGGTCTGCCACCACCCCTCCTCCCCAAATAAATCCGCCCCTGTTGACACGATCTCTACTCTTTACTCACAATTCTGTCTGCATGAATTTCTTTTTTCTTTCTTTTTTAATCAGTTTTCTATGAGGATTGTGAGTTTATGCTTGATGAGGTAATTTGGGAAATTCATTTAAGAACTTGTTGAAGTTACCAAGCACACAAGTTACAATGAAAAAATGTGTGCTATCTCATCAAATTTACTCAAAAATTTAATAAAAGACTTTTAATTTAAAGGTGTATCATTATATAATAGTATTAATTTTTTGTATAAAGTGCATTATGCTAAAAACTCAATGCACTTATTCACAATAAATAAAACAGGCAGGAAATTAGGAAAATAGTTTTGGAAGATGTGGGATTTTAAAAGGGCTTTAAATGTACCTCTGAAAAAAATTTACAGATAATCATCAGCAAACACAATGATTGAATAAATGCATGACAAGATATCGTTAATGATTAAATATTAATAAATGAGTGGAAAAAATATTATGATATATGATATAAGGTTGTAGCTTGGCGGTTAACATGCTTTCCTACTGACCCAAGGTCGCAGGTTCAATCCTGACCAAATGTCATGACTATTAAGTCTCTAGATTATAAATATGATACAGTATATCCATCCTGTAATTGTCAAGTTACTTGCTGTATAAATTATTGAAATAAAATAAAAAGGAATTGTGAAGCTGATAACTTATCAGGTCTAAAAAACACTATATGATGCCCAAGTCAGATCAACTCAAAATTTTGAAAAAGTAGAGTCAGCGTCTTTCACAGTTTTTTTGATTAAACACATAAGATTATCAAAAAAATTGTAAAAAATACATAAAATTATCCCAGAAATTGGCCCAACTTAGCCTAAAATTTAAATATAGGAATTAAAAAAGGTTGTTATTGAAAATACAGTAACAAGAACCTACTTAAAAAAAGATTAAGGTCCACTAATCAACTTCAAGTTAGAAAGCAATGCATACTCCAAGCAATGAGATACACGGCATCATGACAGAATTCAATATTTTGACATAAATTATGTCATCATCAGGAATGATGATGACATTCCTGATGAAAACATAATTTGATAATGATAATGTCGAAATATTGAATCCTGTCATGATGGCGTGTATCTCATTGCTTGGAGTATGCATTATACTTTTTTAAAGAAGATTTCCCGACCAAAAAACCTACCAAATTTTGTGCTTGGGCAACAAGGATTTTTTAGGCCTAATGATAAGATCATTTGTTTGCTCATTCAGTCTAGATGCTAGGTCTGCCTTTACTGTCATCTTTAGGCCTTTAGCCTATAGAGCAAAGATTACATAGATTTATATACAAATGTAGGCATAGCAGGTTATACTGGTCTTCTCCATACACATTTCATTTATAATTAATATGTCGACTGAATATTATTAATTAAAAAAAAAAAACTGAAGGGAAAGAGGTTGCCATGGGTATGTAAGCCAGGTCACAATGGATGTGATGTAAGCCATGCAGCGTGGGTATATGTGATTTTAAGCAATGTTATATTTATAAGCCATATGAATGCCAATTTAGCAAATGCAAGCTTTGCATGGCTTAAAATAGTTCAAGACATATATTTGAAAGACATTACTAACAAATAAATGCCATATGTACTTTAAACTGCCATATATGGCTCAACAAGTGCAAATCGTAAGGTAAAAGGCATATATGGTAGGTACTGTACCAGCCATTTTTTGATAAAATACCTGCCAACTGTCATGCATAATGCGTGAGTCTCTCACATTGGGACCTATTTTGGACGTCTCTCGTGCATATTTAAATTTTCTCATGCGTTAGCAAAATGTTCACCTATAAACAATTCTGTAAATTGATTTTCTTGCGCATAAGACAACAAAGAGAAAAAAATGGTAAAAACGGCCCCGAAGGCATGGTATATTAAATGAAAAGACCTACAAATTGGCGAATTCCTTTTTTTTTCCTCGTCAAATTGGGGGAAATTATGATTCATATGATGGGGATTGTCTCATGCACAGGCATCAAAAAATAGTTGGTAGGTATATGATTATAGTCAATCTTCCCAAAGCCAACTAATCTTCGGACCATACCTTTATTCGGTTTTCCAGATAGTTTAGAGAGAATCAGGTTTACCCACATTTATAGTGGATTTACGATTTTGAGTCTTAAGTCGGGCACTCTCTGCATCATGCGGCGGTCGTACAACGGTCGCACAACTAAGCCGTCGCTCCCTGTGTGTGTGGTTGCCAGATGCGATGACAATTTTATACTAGTCAGCCAACTGGCTTTTTTTTTTAGTGATTCAATAGGGAAATCACTAAAAAAAATCCTTGGCTGATGAGTAGAAGATGTATGTCATCGGCTCTGACAACTACACACACAGGGAGTGACGGTTTAGTCGTGCGACCGTCATACGACACAATGAGTGCCCGGCTTTAAATGAGAGGCTGGTTTAGCGTGACTTTTATTTTATGAATAGTTTGCTTAACGAGAGTGGACTGTATCAAGTGTAAATTATTATTGCTAACCCCTTACCCGCCCTCCACCACACCAGCCTTTGAAAAAAATAACTCTGTTAACATGGTAGAAAATGGTAGCGATAAGGTAGAAAAAGGTAGTTAACAGGGTTAACCCTAAAAACTACCATATCAAGGGATAATACCAGGGACATGTCAGCATGCTCTACAAGTATACATAGGAAAATACAGCCATTATTTAGAATAAGCCTTATAGTAGAGCAGTTAGTGACATGAGGTGTGCATTTTCATACCAAAGCATGAAACTTGGCACAAATTATCTTTAATA
>JAOTQE010123148.1:0-12512 GCA_025631205.1 Nesometra sesokonis
ATCGTCATTTTTCAAAATTAACGATCGAAAACGCCGATTCAAATCGCCGTTTTTGGGATTAACGATCGACAGGAAAAGAGGCTTTATGTCTCATTTGGCTTGGCTCTGCCACATATTCCCGCTTTACAGTGTTCTGTGTGAAAGGATCTTAATTATCCCCTTCACTGGGCAATGTTATTTCCACTGTGTTATACCTGTCAACTCTTTTTGGCTCCAATGCGTGAGACAAACCCCGCCTCCAATGCTGGTGCACATTCTCTCCCATTTCGGTCTGAAAAGCAAAAAAAAAAATAAATAAAATGTCATCTGACCGTTTTTGACGTTTCTGCCTATATTGCCAGTGTTTTGGGAGCCGTTTTTTCACGGTTTTTTGCACTATATTGTTTCATGCGTGGGAAAAACTATTTAAATAGCTGTTTTGAGTTAGGATTCTGCTAATGCGTGAGAAAAAATTATTTATGCGTGAGACGTCCAAAATAGGCTCCAATGCGTGAGACTCGCGCATAATGCGTGAGAGTTGGCAGGTATACTGTGCGCGTATGCGGGAAATGTTTGGTAGGAAAATGGGTAACTTTTAAGTCCCCTATACTGAATGAGATAACTTTGAAATTGTTTTTACGTGTTATTGTGCGCAAGATGTTGGCCTATGGTGGGAGTGAAAAAAATTGGGTAATTTGTATAATTGTGACATCGTTACCCATTTTAGATTTCTTTAGTTTTCATCAATTCTGTGAAAAAGCCACTTTTTTTACAAATAAATTCTTATTGGATGCGTTTTTTATACTGGATCATGATGCAAGTACATATGAATAAAAATATCAAAAGTTGGACTTAAGCCAGGTACTCACTGCATCTTAAGATGGTCACACGACTAAACCATCACTCCCTGTGTGTGTGGTTTCCAGAAGTGATGATCGTCTTATACTTGTTGTTCGACGTGATTTCATGTTGAATTACATAAAAACTGTCAGCCGACGAGACTATCATTGCATCTGGAAACCACACATACAGGGAGCGACGTTTTAGTGCGACCGTCGTACGACACACTGAGTGCTCGGCTTTATTTTCATCATTTTATAACAAAATAAACACTGGATCTGCCCCAGGCAATCACTTGTATGCTCTAATTGTTAGGCTATGTTCAGACTCAACGATTAAGCGGAGCGTAACGTATGCGGCGTACGATTATCTGTGTCTGAACTAGCCGGCGATTAGCGTAAGTCCCTAATCTGGCGCGTAACTTGTGCTCCCTGCAAACCCCGGTTTAGCGTAAGCTACTGAGCTACGCCTCGTACACCTGAATGGTTTTTTCCTTGTGTTACGCGTTGTCCAATCACATTTTTCAATCAGTTTGCTTTGGCCAATCAATTACGGATCACTGGTCATAGAAAACCCCACTGGTGGCAATTTTAAAATTGATTATGACTTGTGCTACGCCTTGTGTCTACCTTGGTAGTTACGCCGCAGATTAGCTTGCGCCTTGCTTACGCTAAGCTCCACTTAAGCCATGAATCTGATCATAGCCTTAAACTTGTTTGTTTTATTGGATGTTTAGTTTAATTGCTCATAATAATGCTCATATTTTCTTAATAATAATAATCATTGTTTTTGGTTTAGTGATATAAATATTTTAGGTAATTTGTGATACGTATAATGCACAATATAACATGACTAATGGGACATTAAAAAAATGCTAACATCATATTAATCAGTTTTAATGAGCTTAAATGTAGGTACTGTATTGTAAATTCAATGTATCCACAATTGATATGTGCATTGTTACTGATTAAACAACGTTGAAATAGATTAACTCTAATAATAAACAGTACAGAAACAAGTTTTTATAAGCTTAATATCATTCATGATTAGTGCATTTACTGTAGATTTTTGTAAAAACCAATCATCCATGATAAAGATACCATAATCATAATAATAATAATAATCATATTTAATTCATCGAATATTACTCGGACATTCTGGCTGGGCCCTCTGCGAGCTCACAACAGCCGCTGGTGCAGCACCAATCAACACTTAACAATACTACTATTAACACTTATAATGAAGTCTCATAATGAGGTTCAAGGAGTTGGGGTAATTTAAGTTATGGGAAGTAATCCTGGCATGAACATGATTCGAACCCAGGGCCCTGGTAGGCAAGTGTCTAAACCACCAAACTACTCTCCACTCTGCTTACTTAAGCTGGGTGCTTTGGAACTAAAACAAATTCAGTGGTTAGAAAATTATTTAATTTCTTAATTTTTTTAACAGAAAGGACCAAATAAGGAACCTGTGATAGCTCAACTACTAGTCTGTTTTGTAGCGATCCTGTTCATCTTTGTCGGACACGTCAACCAACTTGGACCGATCGTGACCATGCCGTTTATGCTGACGTACGCTGGCGTCGACTATGCATACTTCGCATTGGCCATGAGCTACGATAAGAAGAAACTGGAAAAAAGTCACAAAAAGATGTCAGAGAAACAAGAGAGCTTTCTTTCTCATCTAATTGATAAGAACAAGGATGAACAGGTGACATTGCCTAATGGATATGGTAGCATGAAAACTAATGACGAAGAGGAAGAGGAGGAGGAGATTACAGATAGTGGGGATACGTTAAGAAGTAAAGAGGTCCTCTCAGGCCAGGAAGAGAAGCAAGATAGGGAACCATCAGAAACTGGAGACAAAAAGGCTTTGTTAGATGAAGATAAAGACATTGATGATAAACAAGGTTTGTTTTTTTTTTTTGCCATAGTTACTTCAGAAAATTCATTTTTAGCAGTAAAGCTAGAATGTTGAAATTGCTCAGTCATTGACAGTTGCAGACATTTGAAAAAGGGGGTGGGGTGGGGTTGGTAGAGATTTACAAGTTTTAGTGGGCTCCGGGAACATGGACCCCCTCTAAATTATTTTGGTCATTAAATGTCTGGAAATGGCCTCAGGGGCGTGTTAAGGTATCAATTCTTGTCTAAAGATGACGGAATATTTTTCGTTTCATAGACAATGTTAATAATATTGATATATTTTGCTTTCTGAAAAAGGGGGAGGGGGTGTGGAACCAGTCAACCCCCTCTAAATCCACCCCTGTCCATGGTTCATACTTCCCTATGCACTGAGTATTAGGTACCGGGTACTGAATTAACATTTAATCTGGAAATAGAGATATCCATTATTATAGACCTATGAATAGAGATTTCTGTTGGTAATAGAGATATCTCTATTCTGTTTATAGGTGTAAATTCATCCAACTATAAACATGCCTTAGTTTTTTAAGAACTGTGAGACAGGAGAATGACTGTTATGTTAAATTGTCCCTCCATCTATTCTTCCCGGTCATCTCATGACTTTGAAAGTTTGACTTTAAGGCAACAGGAGAGAATTCTTATCCTAATTTTACTTTCCATCCTTTCTCACTAGGCTTCGCTGAACTTAAAGAGTTGATCATTTCTCAACTCAATAAATCGTTTGATCTTTTCTTGATTTCAATGAGGATTATCAATACACTACACGCTCTGCTACAATTTTCTTAACTGTCCATCTCTATGATATCTTGATTTTACCATTCTTGGTTGGAAGATAATTTATATTTAACCATAGTCCAGTATTTACAATGAATGTGTGTCTTTTCATTTCAGACCCACCCAGGCCATTTACTTCAGAGATCCACCGAATGCCAGAGTCTTGGTACTCCCACCTGTGCAATAGATGGGTGTCACTATTTGGGGTTTGTATTCTTTAAATTTTTTGAATTTATAAGTGGATTAGAAGCTTGCACATTGTTGCCATCTAAGATACCCCAAGATGGTGATTTTAAATGGCGTTTTTGATTGTTTAATTTTGAAAAATAACAATTTTCACAATGATTGACAGGAAAAGGGGTTACGTTTGGATCCTTCAACGATAAAGTTGGATGTTTGCGAAGCAACATTTGCCCGCAGAAAGAATTTACATGTTTTGGGCCTAGAAATAAATCACATATTTTGTTCATTATTTACATTTTTGTAAGTTCTAACTTGCTTAGAACATAAAATAGACAATTTCAGATGGTACATGATAGTTGACAGCTGTATAGCCTACCCAAGCTTGACAAATCAACGTTCTCAAAACTGACTTTTTTTTATTTGCCAGTATCCATCAACTCCTTACCCAAATGCTCCCATTGTGAAAATTTGTGGCCATCATTACTTATAAGCTTCTGAAGAACATCAAGTGATGCGTAGGAGCAATGAGAATAGTGCAAATCTCGGAGGACTAACAGATTTCCTTTGTAAAACACTTCAGATGTATGACTAACATAGAGAAGGTGAAATGGATTGTCTGAGATTCAGAGTTGCTGCAACAGATTCTTCAATGTAGAGATTCTGTGAAAGAAAATCTGTCATATAGTGAGGATACTCTTTCCCAGAGATCTGATGATGATGTATTACTTCTGAAAGCCTGTGTAGTTGTTATCAACCAGGCAAAACATGTTAAATGATCCACAGGAGGGGATAATAATGCTGTTGACATACACTATATTTGTCTCATGGAATTTGGTCTCAGTTTAAGTAATTCCAAATAAAATATTTTTATGGCATTGTTACAAGTTTCTTATATTAGTATCAGTGACAGAAATCTTAACACTGGAAATGGGTGGAAACTTGTCCCTACAGGCATTAAAAACAACACAATTTGAGAAATTCAATGCATCCTATAGTATATTGAGGGTTTCTGACATTTGCAATCAGTTTCTTGACCTAAAAAAATCTAGACACTAAAATCATCTTCACACACATTTGAATCATGAGTTTATGATCTTTTTAGTAGATTTTAATACGCAATTAGTAGCTTTGGGATGCCACGCCCCCATTTCACGTTTTTGCCCTACTCCATCCCATTTTTCAACCGATTTTTTATAAAAGGTGTCAAAATGGTCAATACAATTGGCTGCTTCAAATAAGCAGGGACCCTAGGATTTTGAAACATCAACGTTTTATAGCCCACCACTATTATTATTATTATTACTATAATAGTGTTTTTGTTTGTGGTCATAATTTTTTTGGGATTTTCTACATTGTTTTTGTGTTTTTCAGGTGTTATGTTGTGTGGTTATCATGTTCTGTATTCAGTGGAGCTACGCATTAGTAAACATTTCCATCAGCCTTATCATCTTCGTGTACATAGGTCAAGCAAATCCCGGCGTCTACCCAGGAATCGCAGAGTTTAATTTCTTTCGATGGCTACAATTTTCCTGTCAACGTCTATGCAGGTAAGATTGCAAATGTTTTTTGGGTAAATTCCTTAATGATTGCATTAATTTTGTTGTATGTGCTCAATGGATTTGAGTTAAAAATTAGTGCAGTAAACTCTCCAAACCTTAAGAAATCAATTTTCACGCAAAACCGGAGCTTTAAAGTCCCAAAATCATGACTCAATAGAGAGCTTTTGAATAGCGAAGACGTGGAATGTGAAACGAAACAGATTGACATCATGCCAATGCCACTGCATGGCATGACTGAGCATTGTCGCCCTTGACCTGGGATAGTCATCGGGTGGTTTTGCGTCCAGGCCACAACAGCCACAATGACCATGGAAGTCATTAGCATCTAGCATCATAACTCTACTATCTTAATTATAGACAATGATAATTAAAAGTAGACATACTTCTTATTTTATGAAGATTGGGCATTTAAAGTTCTAATTCATGCCTATTTCATGTCCTACACGTTGTCGATATCAAAATCAACTGAACATAACATAAAGCACATGCGACGCCATCCAGGGCTGAGTACATTTATTTTCGGTGATTTCGACATTTCATGTCAGTGCAAATCAAAAGCTCACTAGTGTAAACAAATAAACTTGACACTCTCTAAACTGAACTGTCCAGAAAACTGAACAAAGATGGACAATCAAAGAGCAGTCAGGTTTGGTAGAGCTGACTGTGAGTCATTGTTGTATACCGTATACGGTATTAATTCGGTTGTAGAGTGGGAATGTGTAGCATGATACAACAGCCAAATTACTGTACAGTAATCACTTTAGGATTAAACAAAGGTTTGTTATATTCAGCAAAAAACCCCAAAACTAAAAGTGATTGACGATAATATTGTAGAGTAGTGTTGTGGTAGTGTAGAACTTAGGTTATATAGTGGATTGTGAATTTTTTCTTTTAATTTTCTTTTTTATTAGAAGATTTTCTGCACTATGGAATTCTTTCTTTTTTTAGCTTACCTTTGCTATACGTTGAAACTTCTCATTAATATTTTTGGAAGCTTTATAATCTTGAATATTATAAAATGAGAATATTATAAGATGAATTTGATAATCATGTGTAAATTTTGAATACAACATGGATCATGACAATGTATGAAAGCTAGTATTCACTTATATGCATGAGCATGTCACAAGCTGTTCACACTTTCTGAAAGCATTTATGCAAATCACAAAATCATTACTTCCTTACAAAATCTATGCCTTGGCAAACAATTATTTTCTGATTTAATTATAATTAATTTTACACATGGTTTCAAAGCATTATTTCTTAAGATATTTTTTTAAGCCAGTTTTCCTACTGATGTTAAATGGTGTTAACTATTGCTATCGTAATTCTATTGTGACACAACGCAACATGCACTATTTATAGTCAAATTCCTGAATTTTAACATTCAACATCACACAAGGTTGTTGCGGTTCATTGTGTTACAATTTCATCAATAGGAACAGAGGCTTTACATATTTACTATGTACTAAGTATATCATCTGCAACATTTGCTAAACTAATAACACTTGCTTTTTTTTTTAATATTGTGACTTTAGAATAGCAAAAATATCATTTGCATGTCTTCAGCTGTGCTCTTTTCCTTCAGGTGGTTTCAAATCTATCTGTATTCAATAAAAAGTAAATTAATGTACTGCAATGTAATTAGATTCATATAGCGCCTTACACAGTAGAGTCAGGGTGCTGTGGACCAGATGTTACACATTCCTATGACTTTCTACACCCCTAAGGGTCACGTCATGTCAAGATATATGTTAATGGAAAAGTGAAAAGAGGAAAACACAAAACTGAAAAATTTGACTATTTACATGACTCAAAATGCAGTAGGGTAACCCCCATTGTTCACCAAGCCCTAGTTGAATAGAAGAAATATTACACTTTGTAAATTAAACACATACAATTAAGAAAAAAACATGATAGTTAAATTTCGAACTAAAGATAGTGATCGATATATTATATGGAAAATTTATACAGAAATATCTCAAGCCGCTGCTGCAATACATGATACACATTCATGTCTTTCTACTCCCTAAGTCATGTTATGTTGTGTAGAATGGCAATTAGCCAAGTTGGTTTAGCTGGTGGAAATAAAATCAAATAGTCAAAATTCCTGAATTTTAACATTCAACATCACACAAGGTTGTTGCGGTTCATTGTGTTACAATTTCATCAATAGGAACAGAGGCTTTACATATTTACTATGTACTAAGTATATCATCTGCAACATTTGCTAAACTAATAACACTTGCTTTTTTTTTTAATATTGTGACTTTAGAATAGCAAAAATATCATTTGCATGTCTTCAGCTGTGCTCTTTTCCTTCAGGTGGTTTCAAATCTATCTGTATTCAATAAAAAGTAAATTAATGTACTGCAATGTAATTAGATTCATATAGCGCCTTACACAGTAGAGTCAGGGTGCTGTGGACCAGATGTTACACATTCCTATGACTTTCTACACCCCTAAGGGTCACGTCATGTCAAGATATATGTTAATGGAAAAGTGAAAAGAGGAAAACACAAAACTGAAAAATTTGACTATTTACATGACTCAAAATGCAGTAGGGTAACCCCCATTGTTCACCAAGCCCTAGTTGAATAGAAGAAATATTACACTTTGTAAATTAAACACATACAATTAAGAAAAAAACATGATAGTTAAATTTCGAACTAAAGATAGTGATCGATATATTATATGGAAAATTTATACAGAAATATCTCAAGCCGCTGCTGCAATACATGATACACATTCATGTCTTTCTACTCCCTAAGTCATGTTATGTTGTGTAGAATGGCAATTAGCCAAGTTGGTTTAGCTGGTGGAAATAACTGTGCTTTGCGCTGAACCGTGACTTGCTGGTCCATGGTTCGATTCAACACCATGCCACTCTCCTTGTGTTTTGGCTGGAGGGTTGAAATATAAGTTACTAGAGCACCGTCTTTCGGATGAGACGTTAAGCCGTTGGTTACAACATGTACAACATGTCTCGTGTATGTTAAAGAACGCAGTGTACTCTTCGTAAATGATTATCGGATTGCCTCCCGATGTACTGCCCAATCATCACCAGAAGGACCTCACTGGAAAAAAGTCCACTTTGGACTTTCGTTAGTTATTCTTGGTGTTCTACAACACCAAAAAAAAAAACAAACAAATGTATGTAGGAAATAGTGGTGTGTACTTGCGCTCTTTCATCTGTTTGTTTCTAAAACATTACTTTCAAAATATTTTAACATTTGTAAGTGAAAGTATGACATAAACTAGAAATCCTGAAAACAAATACTCGGAAAGTACCTATTTCACATAATAAATAAAAATGATTTGTCCAAGACATATGTAAAGTCCACGATGAGAAAAAGAAATGCTGCAACCAACAATGGAAGAAAATGAAATATCAACTGTTTTCTAGAAGTGAGTGCTATACCTAGTTTTCCGAATAACTAAATATAAATTAACTGCTTTTCATTTTATTTTATAGATTCACTTTAATAGTTTTTCTTTCTTTATCATTTTCCTTATCCATTTTTTCAATTTTTCCTTGGTTATTTTTTCTATCAGCATGGGTGGTATTATTTTATCAAACTTTCTATATTTTCCAACTTTTAATTTACTGCATGAGCCTTCATTTCTTTTTCTTGGTGATGGTTAAGTGCACCAATTACCCACCATACCAAACATTATTTTTGCCCCTCTCCTAGGAGCACGCCTCTTCCAGTAGACCAAATGGTCGTCACCCCCATGATGGGCGGCATGGGTACGTCAACCACTCAACTGACGGAAGATTGCCAAGACTATGCATCACGAGGAAGATACCATCACACATCGATTCTAAAGCATGATAACTTTGATGATGATTTTGAAACGCAAAAACTTTTAGTTGATACTATGGAGAAAGAATAACATTTTTAATTATTTATGGTTATTATTGACAAAAAGCATGCCATGTTACAACAGTATAAGACTGTTGACATATTGCATGCAGTCATGAGTTAGGTAAAAAAGCAAATCTTAATAATATTGGTAAGATATAAATTGATATGCTGGCCCATAATTGCTTTGATTTTAGGCAAATGCAATCTCAGAAAAACCAAACTAACTCATTATAATAATGTTAATGATGAAAATATCCATAATTGTGCTTGAACATGGAAACAGTGTCAGTTGGGTGGGCTATATTCAACCCAGATTTCAATGTGTATAAAAGGAAATCTGAAGAGGAGACATGTATTGTCTATTCTATGAGGAATGGCACTGTAGCTTAGTGGTTAGCATGCTTGCCTTCCATTCCGAGGTCTTTGTTCCAACCTGGCTGTATGCTAGGTTGTTTCTCACGACTTAGTAACACCACTCCCTAAGCCTCATAATGAGACTTGGTTTAAAAAGCATGGTGTAGATCTCATCCTGTAAGTGGCGAGCAAACTCGCTGTTGGATGTGACATCCAATAAATAAAGAATAGTAATGATACTAAAGAGTAATACCTGAAGGAAAATGTAAAAAAAATTATCTAAGAAAAAAAAAATTGAATATTGTCAAACTGATTATATTAATTTGTTTTAATTTTTACCGTGGCATTCTTAAGGCTCTATAACATTGAATTGGTACTTTGTGTGTATATGATATTAATTTTACCCTGGCAAGCTAAGGTTGGTATTTAATCTCAGACTGATGAGGTGTGTCATTACGGGTTTTTAAGGACTATGGGTATGTTCAGATTCAATGATTAAGTGGAGCGTACATGGCACATGATCACTTGAGGCATTTCACGGCAAAACCACTGAGTTGTAGAAAATTGAAAATTGAGATTTTATTAAAACCATATGAGGCAAGGCATGGCAAAAACCACCAAGTTGTCGCACAAGAAGTTATTGAGAAATAAGCAAATAAACAACAGGAAATATAAACAAATACAAAAGAAATTTGTGTATATTTTGTCCAATAACTTCAGTTGTAGATGTTTCGATTTTGATAATTGACCCCTCATTTTAAAGCTTGCAAATTGTTTAATATGATTGTACCAAAAACTCAATTTTGAATTTTCCTACAACTCGGTGGTTTTGCCATGTCATGCCTCATATTACACTTTTCGTAAGCTTTAAAATGAGCTGTCAATTGTCAAGAATCGGATATCTGTAACAGAAGTTATTGAACAAAATATACAAACATTTTATATAATTTCACAAATTTATTTTATATTTCCTGTTGTTTATTTGCTTATTTTTTCAGAGAAATCTTGGTGGTTTTGCCATGACTAGCCTCATTTGTGCCTGAACTAGCCAGCGATTAGCAAAGTCAGAACTGGAGCATAACTTATGCTTCCTGCCAACCCCAGATTAGCTATGGAGCTACACTTCACACACTTGAACTTTGACTTTGTGTAACGAGTTGACCAATAGAAATTTGTAGTCGGTCTGCATTGGCCAATCAATTACAGATGGTTGGTCATGACAATACTCTAAAGGTATACGTTAAGATTCACAGTTAAGCAGGGCATAGTGTAAACAAGGTGTAAGCAAATGTGTGGCATAACGACCAAATTGTTTACATAAAAGGCATAGCGCAAGTCATAAGCATTTTACAAATGGCCACCAGTGGCTTTTTCTGTGACAGTAATTGATTGACCAATGCAGACGGTTACAAATTGTGTTTAGTCATGGGACACAAAGTCAAAATTATTCAAGTGTATGAGGCCTAGTTCAGTGTATGCTAATCTGGGCCTTGCAGGAAGCACATATACTGGATTAGTAAGCTACACTACTTGCTGGCTAATTTTGACACAAATAATTATATGCCATGTATGTTACACCCCGCTTAATCATTGAGTCTGAACATTCACTAAATCCACAATCGTACTGGCTATAAAGAAGATAAAATAACATTATTAGTTTTGTCGTAAGCTCCATTAAAACTTGTAAAACCAATAATTTGGTCATGATACCTAAAACATGTCCAAATAAAATGAAACAAACCTAAGGTCAAAACACCTGGGTCTTACTAAATCACAGTCCCAACTATGACAATGACAATGACAACTTTATTTCCTTTTTAAACATTTTAGAGAATTACAATAATATAGAAAAAGAAAATGTTTTTTAACAAAGAAAAGGGGAAATTCCCTGAAGCGTAATGATTTTTAAAGAAAAAAAAAATGATTTTACATATTATCAAATTGTTTTTGTTAAAAACCTTATGCCTATATGTGGTCATGATGACATCACATCTTGACCATACATGGAAATGTCTTTACCATATATGTGGCAGAGCCAGCCAAATGAGACATTAGTCGGAAAATTGAAAATTGAGTTGTTTATGGATTACATTTACCTTTAACATGCAAAAAAAATCAATTTCATACGATGTTTCCTTGCAAAGTTATGAACAATGAAAATGTTTTTGAGTTTTGAGAAAATTGCATTTGAAAATTGTTTATCAGTATATATTGGCAAGCAAGGTCATTTTAAATTGCATTTTTTAAACATATTTTGATCATATCTGAAAATTGTTATGGATATGAAAGTTGAATGTATGAACTGTATATTTTTGAAATAAAATAAAATTTGAAAAAAATTGACCATTTTTACATTTTTGCCTATTGTGAAAAACTAGCATTTGCGACTTGCAAATATACACTACAAGTAATTTTAATGTGGTTTTTGACATAGACTTCTAACACAGCTCTTTCAAAATCTGTAATTTTCCTATTCTTTAGCATTGTGTAATATAAGTAGGAGACCCACTTTTTGATTTAAGACCCATCTTAGAAAGTGTTTTCCTTCATTATCTCATCGTCTAAATGTTGTGAAATTCTGTCAATTAGTTCACAACTAATTGTAATATGTGTATCCATAGATATTTTAATCCTGGAGGTCCCCTTTAAATGTTTGAACTTGATTGTTTTAAGCTTTGCAAGGAAACATATTAAACTGATTTTTTGTGCATGTTAAACATAATAATGTGATGTTTTCATAATTCATAATAACTCAATTTTCAATTTTTTCAATTTGTTTGACTTCTTCGGCTTGGCTCTGCCACATTTGGAGTGTTATTAATCTGTCAGATGTAGATCTAGGCTTCGACTTGTGCAAAATTATGATGCATGTCTGCATGACACGGTTTGTCTTTGCCAACGAACTTACACTTTCGGCCACGGAACTTCCATTCTGCCAAAGACATTGAAATTCTTTTTTATACTGTAAATCATAATTTGATGCTTGTGTCCCAATATTTTACTAGCAATAAATTATCAATTAACCACAAAAA
>JAOTQE010123169.1:0-12512 GCA_025631205.1 Nesometra sesokonis
CTTGCCTAGGAACACAAACAGTCGACCAGAGTGAGCCTCGAACCACCGACCTCGTGATTGGAAGCCCGAAACGCCACAGCTGCGCCAACTGCTTCTTGATCATCCTTAAGATTACGTAAAAGTATGCAATTTAGGTTAAAATCGGTAATAATATTTTTTTTCTTATTGTTAAACAGACAATGAGTTACCAAGAATCATGTGTCCAGCTAGTTATGAACTCAAAACAATTCCTCGATTGAGCTACGCATTGGCAAACCATACTATGCCAACAGCTACTGACAACTCTCGACAACATGTGAACATCTCGTGCAACGAACCTCAACGACTACCCATTGGCAGCACGATTGTAACATGCTATGCTATAGATATGTCTGGTAATATAGAGCCATGCACTTTTGAAGTTATTGTAAAAGGTTGGTTAATATAAATACTACTTGTCTTAATTTTTGAGAAAGTTAATATCGGATTTGGCTTTCACTAATTTTTTATTCAGTTTTTCGAACTGATAACAATCTTGCTTAGTGACCATGACTAGATGAAGTAATGTTGTTGATAACACAGCCATATTTCCATATAATGAAAGCAACACACGCACAAAAGTAATTGCAATAAAAATACTTTTAATTGATCCCTACATGTTTTGTTGTTTTAAAAATATCCTCAGTATATTAAAAAAGGAACTTGTCTTTTAATTCTGCATTTCCCAAACATTTGTTTGTGTTTAAACCTAATTATTTCTTTATGATCACTGTTCTAGAAGAAGCTCAGAAATTCACATTCCAAAACACAACATTAGCTATTTTCAACATGTCACTGCAGGCCCCAATTTATGGAACAACACCCCTCTCCCTCATTAATTGTTAGCTCTAAATCTGTTCGATGTTTTTCTTCTAATCTTCTTATTGCTGTTGAATATATCCTAATAGAATAGGTTTGTCTTGTCCTCCATCTAACCCCTGCCATTTGATAGAGCTTCGTTGTCAGAATTTGATACAATTCATCTTTTATATGGAAGTTGCTTTTGTCACTACATTCTGCTGCCCACAGCAGGGGATGTATGGACTTGTACTCTGGGGTAACCTACTACTCATCTTGAAAGATGTACTGGGTTCTTTGTACTGCACATGAGCCATTTGTGCACACTGAGCCTATGGTTTATAGTCCTCCGAGAAGACTTGTTCCACCATCAGAACGATCATGTGAGCGGGCCTCGAACCCATGCTCCTGTTTTTACAATGGTTCACGGATCATCTGCCTTAACCACTCGGCCATGCAATTCGCAGTGTTATTTGACATCAGTTCTTAATGAATCTTTCTTTCAATACAGATATTGAACCACCCATGGTATCATGCCCAGAACCAATAAGAATACACACAAGTCCTGGTGTTCCTTGGGCTGTTCCACAATTCAACGTATATGGAGTATCGGATAACTCGGGCATCCCACCAACCGTTACATGTGCACCCAGTGCAGATGACAAATTTCCAATCGGAAAATCTGAAGTTATGTGTGAAGTGATTGACCAGTCGGGCAACTATGTTGTTTGTGTGTTCGATGTTGTGGTCGAAGGTAGGTGGACCAGAGAATTCTTAAAGGGCACATTTTTTGACGAGTGCATTTGTAAAAGTACCATTTGCTTCGGGGCTGCACCCCTCAGCAAATAGTACTTTTGCAGTCACTTTGAGACCCATAGTTTTAACCAGAGCTTTTTATCTCAGTATATATTTGTATACCATACTTTATGTGGAACTGTAAATAGAGTATCAGTATAGCTTGGTGATAAAAGGCAGGCTCATTCTTCAAAAATTCTGTTGTCAACAACAAATTAAAATATTCCAGATGTTACTCTTTTGTATTAAAATTAATAAGTATAATACTGATCTGCCATGTTTATTTCATTATATCACTTCAAAACATTAAAAACATTAAAAATATGTATAGAATTTGATTTTTTTTATGGATTCTAACAAAAAGCAGATGAACCTCAAAGAGTTTGATAATTATTAGTTTTTTTCTACTCAACAATAAAATTCAAGTATACAGGTAACTAAATATATTTATTACTTTATAAATAATAAACTGAAATTAACATACTTGCTTTCCAATCCTCAGGTCCTAAGTTCTTTGCTGCTGCACACAGGTCACATGACCTAACAGTTCTGCTCCCTAAGTTCCATGATGGAGCTTTTAGTTTAGAAAAAAATTACATACCTCTCATCCATTAAGTGATAAGAAAACAAAAAAATAGTTGAGTAAAGTTTTATATACAAATTTATTTCTTATATTACTACAAGGTTAAAACTATATAAATGTAAAGTTGGAATAAATAATAAAAATTGCAAAAGCAGAAGTTAATCAAGCAAATTCGGTGGACTCACAAAACCGTGCGCCACCTATCGGTTGCCGCAGGCAGGCCGAAATCCGCAATAACTTTTGGAAAATATGATCCAAATCGACTGAGCTAGCCACTTGCAGGCCTCCATCCTGTTTCAAGTTGCCAAGCCTGCATATTGTGCGTAGACTTTTCGTGTTTACAGTCTAAGACTAAAATAAACAACATATCTTGTATATTTCCTTTGTAGTGTATGTAGTCTATTTTTCATTGAGTTCTTCCTTTTCTTTTGCCATTTTTGGAATCCTTGGTTAGCCAGCGCTAGACTGCACTGTGCAGTAGCCGCGATGTCGACCACGAAGATGGAAATCATGCTGTCCGCAGCAACCAATACCTTATAGTGGTCCACCGAATTGCGAATCCACCGAATTGACAATAAATTAAATACTATTATTTCAATTATTATATCAAATTCACAGATAAGGAGCCACCTGTTATTAATTGCCCGATGGATATTGCTGTGAATGCCGAAGAAAATGAAAACCGTGGATATGTCGCGTGGCAGGTACTAAAAGTCACTGATAATTCTAATGAAGAGGTTCAGACATTTTGCAATGCTACATCTCCCTCGCGGTTTCTCATCGGTGACTCTATTGTTGAATGTACAGCTGAGGATGGGTACGGTAACATGGCAAGCTGCCGTTTTAACGTGAAAGTCAATGGTAAGTTCATATGTTTTAATTTGTTTCACAATCTTATTGTTGTGGCTTTTGTTTTTACAGCTCTGATGATGAGTTTAAAGGCACTCATCTGATTAAAGGGTAACTCTGGGATTAACATTGCTATGGATAAATCTAGAACAATTAGTTTTGATCTAACAGATAAAATTTTGCAACATTTGGGAAATAAGATAATACTAAAAAACATGTTGCAAGTCCCAAATCAAAAATGGGTCTACTATGCAAATTACACAGTGTTAAATAATAGGAAAAAATAGAGATTTTGAAAGGGTTGTGCTTGGAAACCAGTCACTCATAATACATATAACTCACATAAATGGAGATACCAGTCAAATCCACATTAGAAAAGATATTTTTTAATGTGACTTTTGTATGGTTTTCAAGCAAACCGCTTTCAAAATCCGTAATTTTCCTATTCTATAGCATTGTGTTGGGTAGTAGACCAACACTTTTTTGGTTTAATGCCTACTTTGGAAAGTTTTTTCCTTCATTATATCTTTGTCCAAATGTTGTGAAATGTTGTCAGTGAGGTCATAACTAATAGTTCTACAGGTTTATCTATAGAAATTCTAATCCATTATTATTTAACTTACATGTTTGTGAAGGCTGACGAAATCAAAATAGTAGGCGCCTACATGGGACTGCAATTCTACAGTGTAAAGTTCACCACCATTCTTAAATAATAAATGTATCTTATAAACCCAGCACATTGTTACAGATGACCTTTAATTGTTAAGAGAGTTGCACCGGTTTTTCTTATGTGATTTTTTATAATTGTGGAGTACCCCGAGTTTATTTTATTTTTATCTGTTTTAGTGCTAAAACACTGATTTTCAAAGTGCTCTTCAGTTTAAAAAAATCTTGACAATATTAGATACATCAGAGCAAACAAATCCTATATATAAAAGGTTCTGGAATATAAAAATAAAAATCAGTGTTTGAATTGCATAAACTTAAAACAATATCAATTTTAACTGAAGAGTATGCAAGGTAAAACAAAAATATTAAGATGTTAATAATATTGGCGTTTAGAGATACAATTTTTGTTTCATTGAGTTTCATTGATTTAAAGGTTCTCTTAATATGACCGGGAATGTTGTGCCATAGTTTGGTTGAATGACTTGTAAAATTGCTTTTAACTTTATTTCAAGAAGGTTCTGTATGAATATTATTGCTTTGATTTTGTGTGAAATGAGAGTGCTAATAATAATTAAAAATAACATGTTTGGATAAATGGTACAACTTTCATTTAAACACTTAACTAACATAATAGGTGTTCTTCCAATTTACGATCAAGTTTACAGCATCCCAAAGACATTGGAACTCTGTGTTTAGATAGTAGAATCCTTGCTAATCTGTTCAAAGTATTTTTAGATATTTTGAAAGCTTAACATTACAGTTTGATAATTCACAATTACAGTAAATCATGATTTGGGTCTCCAGTGCATTCCTACAGATGTTTTTGCTCTAAAATGTTTTTAAAATGTACAGGTATAGTTTGATTCATATAGCGCATTAAACTGAATAGTCTCAAGGTGCTGTAGACTAGATGTTACGTATTTGAATGACTTTCTACTCCTGTGGTTCATGTTATGGGACATGGTTGATAATGGTAGTGTCAAGGTAGATATAGATATTTAACAGGGTTAACCCTATAAAAACTACGATATCAAGGGATACTACCAAGAATATGGTCAGAAATGCTCTACAAGTATACTAGAAAATACAGCCATTATTTAGAATAAACCAAGGCATTAATAACATCAACAGACAAGGTAATTATATACTACCCTTCTTGGTAGTTCTCTGTGGTTCTTGGTAGATCTCCCTAGTAATTTAACATGGCAGATCTACCTAGTCAGAGGGTGTTATTTTTTTCAAAGGGAGTGCACTCAAGATGTTTGTGTACATGGGCCTAAGGCTCGAAAGGACTTCTTCCACCACCAGAACCGTGGTGTACGCTGATCTCAAACCTGTGCCATTTTTAGTGGTATGGTTCAAAGTTTCCTTGCCTGGATGCACAAAAAGATATTATAATAACTGTAAAATAATCATATTTTATGAGTTTGCTACTATACTGTAGGTCAATCAGTGGCTAGGTCATTATACAGTAAATATCATACTGTACAATAATCTGTATGAACATACTGTTTATAAAACAAATACTTAGGTACTTCTGCCGCCCACTAACTCAGCTCACCAATTTCTTTTTCACATGTTCATTTTCATGTTAAAATCAGTTTTTCATATTCATTAATTTTTATCTATCTATCTATCTATTAATTATTCTAAATCCTTTATCTGAGTACCATTCACAGTGTTGTTGTTGTTGTTGTTGTTGTTGGTGAGCTGTTAGTTGTATTGTTTGTGTCTATGGTTGTTATTTTTTTATCAGAAAGTTCTTGTTTGCACTATGTGACACCCAGACAAAAAATTAACATATACCATACTTGGTAAACATGGATTCTGGGACCGCTGAAAATTAAAATTTCTGCTATAACAATGGAAAAAGATGTGTAACCTAGATCTAGGATTTTTAGTTTGGGGTGGTTGTTGGTTCAGGAGGAGGAGGTGAAGGGTGAGGGCTATTATGGGCCAGAGGCTTGTATGTGAATGATTGTAAAAATTGTAAAAAAGGTTATTAGCACCAATAAGTCCTGATTTGCATTTTAATTTTGTATTTTGTGGCCTTATCTAAAATAAAATTATTCATTGAAACAGTCGAGGTGTGAGTTTCTTAAACCTCACTCTGAATTCGGTCCCTGTCAGTGTTTGTGGTATGTTGCTTGGTGCAATCAAAAACTTCCTATCAACTGTTTATACTATGAAAATAATGATATTTGATGAACAATAAAAGAATTTGTTAGAATTTATAAGAAATTTGAGAAGTTTCATCTAAAATGATTCAATCCTGATTTAATGTGTATGGGGTGAAAAATATATTTTTTGCAAAATGTATTAAATATCCAATAAAAACGATGAAATAATTTAAATATCAATGATTTAATGGTTTTTATCGATTATGACATCATTTGATTTGGTATGTGAAATAAAATTTCTTCGGATGAAGGTTCCTCTTTTTATTCTATTATAAATACCTCTAAAATTGTTTGTAATTTCTATAGAGACAATTTAGGGACCATCTCAAAATTATCCCACTGCAGTTACTGCATTAATTCAGTTGCAACACTATTAGTTAATAAGTATTACTGAAATATGACCTTATGGGTCATTGCAGTCAGCAAAGAAAACATAACTGCACTGAATTACTGCAGTAACTGCAGTTGACTTAATAGCAATAGATTTCTGCAAAAACTCGTTGATATGATCTCATTGTATAAATTTATCATTGATCGTTATTGTCATAGTGTAAAGATAGGCTTTTACTTTTGCTAAACAACATGTCTTCACATTCATTGTCTTTGCACTTTGCACTTATACCTAACATAATATTTTGCTTCCTCAGCCGATGTTAACTTACACAAAATCTGCAAGCACAGGCGATATGGTTTCGTAATGGGACATCCACTGGATTGCTCCAAGTATGTGCAATGCAGTTACCATGGCTACCATGAAAGAAAATGTCAAAGTAACCTCCATTGGAACGAGGAAATACAGCGCTGTGATTGGCCAAGCATTGCCAAATGTGATATTATTTCCGTCGCTATAGACAAAGATAAGGAGGAAAAGGAAAAGGAAGACCGTTTAATTTACGAATTTTGTAAGGGGAAAAATTATGGATACTTCCCACATCCAGTTGATTGCTCTAAGTTTATACTCTGTCACATTGAGGGCAGACAGAGAATACGCACCTGTCCAAGGGGCACTAAGTGGGATACACAAAAAACTGTTTGTGACTTTGGACATTTAGTGGATTGTGAGAATCGCCAATTTGTGGTTAAGGAAAAACCACAAGTAGCTTTTTCATGTAATGGACGTACTGATGGAATGTATGCAGACCCGAAAGATGCACGGATGTGGTATATGTGTTCTTATGGCAAAGGGTATCATTTTTTGTGTGGGCCTGGGACTGTATGGAAAGATGAAATAAAGACGTGTGGTTGGGCATAAATAATTTGGGAAGTTGAAGATTTTACAAAATGCTATTTAAATAAATTTAATTTTTTCTGCAGTTTAAAAAATAATTAGATTAACTGTTTGTTTTAGCAATCAAAACTGTAGAGTATGGTACAGAAATTGTCTCTGATTATTACGTAGGCTACATAGAATAGTAATGAGAGCAGTTGGCGCAGTGGTTTTTAGAGGTCGGGAGCTCTAGACTTACGATTATCAGCTGCCTTTGTGCTTGGGCAACGCAGGGCCGTAGCCACCGGTGAGGTTGGTCAGGTTTCAACATGACCACTTTTTTGCAGGTCTACCACATCCCTCCAATAACGTAAACAATAATTATGACACAACATCATTAAAATTATTCTAAAAAAATGTCAAAATAGGAAATTTCATTGGGGATTTGGCACCCCCGGGGTCCTTGGTAGCCCCTAGTCCCAAGCCAATCTCTTCTCTTCGCTCGCAACCTGACCACTTTAAACAACGTGGATACGACCCTGCAACGCACTTTACTCAACATTCCTTTAGTCCACCCAGATGTACAATGGGTACTAAGAAGCATACTGCGGTGTGCTAGCTTTCCATTCGGTAGGATATTATAGTTTTATGCTCTTCCTGCTACGGAACTGGGAACACTGTCCAGGTCTGTGAATCGTTAGCCTTGGAAGCATAGTAATACAATAATGTAAACAGGAAGAAATACCAAATTGAATATATTGTGCTTTCCTGAAATTTAGTTAACTGTGCAATTCTTTTTCTCTGAAATGATATTTCTAATAAATAGTGATTTTTGAACCATTTACCAGTTTATATCTTAATGTGTTTTTTTCTCTCTCTCTTTTGGCCATGCATGACTGAGAAGACTAAGCAATTCAGTTTAATCATTACTTGCTCCAATGTATACTTATTTCTTAATGTTTTGTTGCAAATGTTAAATTTTGTCTCTTAAGAAAAACTGCTATGACTATTAGTTGCTGGTAAAATTTCGTCGGTTTTAATAGATATAATTGTATGTGAAAGTTCTTTGAAGTAAAACCAAAAATATTCTTACTTGTAAAGTAACGTTTCGCTAACTCTCCTGGGAACATCGTCAGTACGGTTGTGGTTAGTGGTTTTCAGATTTCTTTCGTCCTGGTGTTTTTTTGTGGGCGCCACCAACGGTTGAACTTTCACTCTTTTCAAGAAGGTTGTTGTAGATATTGGTCAAATTCAGCCTTCTTGAAAAGAGTGGAAGTTCAACCGTTGGTCGTGTGCCCGCCAAAAACATCTGGAGGGAGAAAGAAATCTGGAAACCCGACACAATCGTACTGACGATGTTGACTGAGAGTCAACGAAACGTTTGTAAGCATATTTTTGGTTTAACTTCAAAGAACTTTCACATATACTTATGCTTTGACTATTAGTTATATGAAATCAAATTATACATTATAAAATAGTGCATTCCAAGGTAATTTTCTGTGAAACAGAACAGTTCACATTAAAGACGTCTTTTTCCCAGATTATTTATCTCAGAATGATTCAATTTCAGGATACATGCTTAAAAAAGCACGTTTTTTGTTTTTTTGTTGTTTTTTTTTGAAAAATTGGAATTCCATGATCTAAGATAATCCAAAATAAAATGATCTTGGAAAGGCGTATTTCCACGGTAAAATATCTTGGAAAAACGTTGTTTGTGTTTTATTCCATGTCAAGATAATTAACTTGGAAGCTCATTTTAAGTTTCTACTGTAATACAATAGTTCTTTGACACTTCTACTCGACTAAAGTGGCAATGTCCCTGCTGAATCATCAACTTTCCTAATTAATAACGGATTTGTATTTATCTGCGAGGCTTTAGTGTACAAAACTATCGGCCTGTCGTATCAGAATAGAATAGGACCAAATCAATGATCTCATCGCCATCGTCGTAATTGGGTTCTGTAAAGCCGGGTACTCACTGCGTCGTGCGTCGGTCGCGCGCCGACACCGTCGCTCCCTGTGTGTTTGGTTTCCAGACGCGATGACAGCCTTCTACTTCTCGGCCTACGGGTTTTTTTTTTAGTGGTTTCCCTGTTGAAAAAAAAAACGTCGGCCGTTGAGGAGAAGGCTGTCATCGCTTCAGGCAACCACACACACAGGGAGCGACGTTTTGTCGTGCGACCGTCGTACGACGAACCGTCGCACGACGCAGTGGGTGCCTGCGTTTGGATTCACCATTTATCAAGAATTAAAAGAAGATGTTTTAAGGCAATTGGTTATTACCTGTGCCAACATTTCAATTTTAGCATGTTATTACTGTTTTAGAATTCCTAAAATTACTTTTAATAATACAAATTTAACATTAAAAAAATTATACACGTAGGCCTAAGCCTAGGCCTATATGAATAAAAAAAACTGCCGAATATCTTAAAGCTGAATGGTTGATTTGATTAGTTTTTGCCACCGATATATGTAGTCATCAGCTAGCTTTAGCTGTTTATTAAGTAAATTTAGTTCTTAATCGATACAACTAGTTATAGTCATCTCTTCCGTCATCGGCGATATTGATTGTTTATATCGTTAATCATATCGAATATGACACCATTGGCCCAATTGTCTAATCCAAGCATAGTGGTTTGACGTGATCCCATCCACCGTCTTTTAAGGGCCAAGTCTATCCACCCGGCACGTCTCTGACGGGCAAATAGTGGATAAAGGGTATCCACCCACCCGTGAGGAAAAAAATGAAGCTTTTTCTACATGCAAAAGAATTGTTTACAAATTAACCATATTTCACTTATTCACACGATCGACGAGTAAATAGTCACCCCATCATTAAATCTGTCATTATAAACCTGTCTTGCGTATACCTATGTTATTCTTCCTGTATTAATTTTGTCTAAGCTCCATCACTCACTTACTGATCCTTGATTGTTTTAATTATAAAATACCTCATGTCATACACTTCATCTACGCACATTAATGTTACACCTTTTGTCGTTAATGTTTTTCTTGTCGTCGTGCATAATGAGTTCAGATGTCACAACGCAGCCCTCGACTACTGAATATAAAGATTACCACAAAATGAGTTCCATAATTTGAAATTATTCAAAAATGCATTCCAATAGAGATTGCTATAAGCAGAAAAACTTTAAATTGCATTCCTAGAATATGTGATCCAAATATTTCAAGTGTTATATATGGAAACAGTTTTGAGGAAATCGTGCTCGTGATCTAAAAACCCGCAATCGAACATTTTTATGAATTTCCAAAAATCTGCATCAAAACTGACCTAAAAATGTTATGATAAAATAGGCCTAATTTCAAATAGGCTACCATAAAAAGCCTATTCAAAATTCAAAGAAAATTCCCTTAAAGTATTATTTTGCGCCTATTTTAATAAAGCACCTCATTTTGTGGTGACACCGAGTCAAACAAATATTTTGCGCACGCTCACAAATCTATGAGCATGCGTCGATATTATTATGTGTCTAGGGTTTGCGTAGTGAATTTGAAAACTCCGTATTGTTACTAAACTACATCAATAAATCATCCACTCTCCATTACTCATGCACATTGCACTGTAACATCTAATATTTTGCTTCAACAGCTGACGTTAACTTGCACAAACTCTGCCAGAACAGCCGTTACGGTGCGACACTTGTACATCCACTTGATTGCTCAAAGTTTATCCAATGTAGCTACTGTGGTTACGAAGAAGGAAGATGTCCAGCTAACCTCCACTGGAACAAGAAAATACTTCGATGTGACTTGCCGAAAAACGTAAATTGTGATGTTAGAGGTGTTTTTGGTTTGAAAATGGATGGATGAAGAGCGTTCGATATATCAGTATGGTCAAATGTAGAAAAAAAAAACATTTGAGAATGCGAAATAAAATATACTCTAGTTTTCATCTCCTAGTTTTAGTTACCTGGAAAATATTGACATTAGTGATATTTATTCGTAAAAACTTTCGACACTCATTCGTTCCTGGCGATCCATTATAATAAATTTGTTCAACGTTCGTCGATCAATCACATTGTGAAATTTAGAAAAAAAAATATGAATCAAGAGGATACAACACTAGCCATGGCAGCCATATTTCATTCACGGAAAACGTTTTTATTTATTTATTTGATTGAATTGACTTTGTAAATTCATTCTGACAGATTAATACCCCAAATGAATGCAAATGGCTTCTCCTCTTTAAAATATTTAACTTTTCAAGAGATTGGCTTCGATTTTCGATGACTTTTATAAACACAAGAAGGGCTTATTTTTTAATTAAATTTAATGCATGCTCCAAGAAATGAGATACACGCCATCGTGACAGGATTCAGTATTTCGAATAAATTAAGTCATCATAGGAATGATCATTCCTGATGATGACATATGTCGAAATATTAAATCCTGTCACGATGGCGTGTATCTCATTGCTTGGAGTACCGTATGCATTTTTTCTTACTTGAAGTTGAGTGGACCTTTCGGCTACAGTATTAATCTTCAAAATATGCTACTAATTTCCCTTTGTAAATCCATATGGATGACTGAGATTAATGCACATCAGCAGTTGTTCATCCTAGACTTGCTCAACCCCAGAACTTCATTGGACGTTAATCGCTCGCTTTCCATCTATATGTTGACATCTCGACTTTGTTCACTTCTAAATATTTTGTGACGAATCAAATACATGTAACAACATAATGTTTTTGTATGATACCGTAATTTCACACAACGAACATACGCCTACATAATTTACAACGTTATTGCATTACATTAGTTAAGGCATATATGTTGTACTTTTTGTAATAGGCCATTTATGTGACCGTGTATTTAACCCATTCTTTTATACAACAAACAAATGCCTCACTCTAATAAACGGCTGTTCAAAAGTAATTAGGGCAGTTTTACAACTTTACGAATTAAGGCAACAGATTCGTCACTTTACGAATTACGGAAACGGATTCGTCACTTTACGAATTACGGAAACGGATTCGTCACTTTACGAAGTACGGAAACGGATTCGTCACTTTACGAAGTACGGAAACGGATTCGTCACTTTATAAATTACAGAAACGAATTCGTCACTTTACGAATTACGGTAACGGATTCGTCACTTTATGAATTACGGAAACGGATTCGTCACTTTAAGAAGTACGGAAACGGATTCGTTACTGTACGAAGTACGGAAACGGATTCGTCACTTTACGAAGTACGAAAACGGATTGGTTAAGTTGATGATTTTTTTTTCAATATATTCAATGTTCTACCTACAAATAGTTGACATTTGTACAATTACCAGTGACGGATTTAATGGGGGTGGGGTTAACAGGCTTAATCCCCCACCCCCAAAATTGACCCGAAAAAAAGTTTGGTTGTGATTGAGGATAAACTAACACAAAAATAGATAGAT
>JAOTQE010123180.1:0-12512 GCA_025631205.1 Nesometra sesokonis
TAAACAATTTTTAAATACACTAATTTCTATTCTCCAGTTCTTAACTTTGATGCTACTTTGATATGATCAAGTTAATTCAAAAATTAATGTTGATGATTTTTTGGTCATTTTCAGGTGACTTTAAAATCTTTAAAAGTATATGAAAATAAAATATAAGTATCATAGTACTGACAAACGAGTAAAACTAAATTTCTCAAAAATTTGACTTCAGACATATTTTGGTGATAATCTCAATTTGATCTCACCTACAATGCGACTCATTTTGTGGTGAGACCTCACATATGTCACTGGCATCTTCAATCCAGGGCACAAAAATAGCCCGACTCACTGCATCGTGCGACGGTCACACGATGAAACCGTTGCTCCCTGTGTGTGTGGTTGCCAGTTGCGATGACAGTCTTCTACTCATTTAACAAGGAAATCACAAAAAAAAAAACGTCGGCCATCGAGTAGATGACTGTAATCGCATCTGACAATCACACATACAGGGAGCGACGGTTTAGTCATGCAATCGTCGTACGATGCAGTGAGTACCCGGCTTTAGCAAAGATTATAATAAGCCATTCCACAATTTCAACTGCGCATGTGCAAGAGTAAGGTCAAGTCATAAAATGACGCACAGCAATTATATTCTTTTCAATAAGCCGCGCATCATATAATGACTTGATCTTAATCACGAGCAAGTGCAGTTGAAAACGTGAAGTGGCTTATTTTTTTCAGTAATTAGAATTAATTTCTTACCAAGTTGCTCTCCTCATATACTGCTTCCACGCATCACTTCCTGACTCACGGCCACCTCCTGTGTGCTTCTCACCACCGAAAGCGCCCCCTATCTCAGCACCACTTGTTGGGATGTTTACATTTACAACACCACAGTCAGATCCATGAGGTCTGGCAAGAAAAAACAATGAATCAGTATGCATGTGTTATATGGAAAAATATAAAGAAGGACAAATTAAAATTATTATGAATTTGCATGGCATTGTCACAAAAGTGCAGGACAAATATCTTACACCTTTAAGAATCGTGTCAAAATTATTCTGCTGCAGTTACTGCAGTAATTCATTTATAGCAGTATTAGTTCAGTAGCTGAAAAAGAATAAAAAGAACACGTTGAAATGTGGAATTGTGTCAATGCACACAGGATTACTGCAGTAACTGTAGTAGAATAATTTTGACATGGATGTGCGGATCTAGGGGGTGGGGCAATCCACCCAAACCAGGCTCCCTTTTGACTTGTTAGCTGTGAAAATTGGCTCTCAGATATCCACGAAATGCATGTTGTTTGAAATTGGTCTGGAGAAGACTCTAGACCCCTAGAAACAACAAAATTTGGCACAGGTCCCCTCTATCCGGCATTAGACCCCCTCTATCCAGCTCTACTGGATTAGGAAACCAAAGCATGGAAAAAGGAGTAGATGTAGAAGAATGTATTACATGAGGATAGTGGATTGGAGAGCAATGACTTACCAGAATCAAGGGAGAACAGAACCCAATGGAATAACATCATAGCTCGAGCTTGGATAATGGCTTGGCATAGATAGTAAATAAAAATCAGATAATTGTTTTCCCAACATCATTGGTAAGCATCATTGTTCACCATCTATATTAGGTCCGGTTGACCATGCGCATAAGCCCTGTACTAATTTGTATGTATGCATTTGTAATTAAAACAAGTGGGTCTTTCTAATAAACATCAGAAATTTATGACCATGCAGGGGACTGAAGTTGTAAAAACAAAATTTTTGGATATTTTCTTGTGGTTGTTTTATAAGGTGTACTCTTTCTAAGGTGTGTACAAATACCCTTATTTCAAATATCAACACTTTGTTCAGGGCCTCAAAATTTATCATTCAACAACATTGTGATCAGTGATACATGAGGATACAATTTGTACAAAATAATTATAATAATATGTGACATTTATATAGCGCTTATTGCCAAGGCCTCTAAGCGCTTCACAATTATTACCCCCAGTTATTGGGACAAACACCTATGGAATACAATCCATTCCATAATGTTGCAGCCGTAATCAGCCCACATGGAATTTGTACCTCCAAGGTACCCACTTATACTCCAGGGTGGAGAGAGGCAATGTGAATAAAGTTTCTTGCCTAGAAACACAAACAGTCGGCCAGAGTGAGCCTCGATCCACCAACATGATTGGAAGACTGAAACACCACCGCTGCGCCAACTGCTTCCTCTGGAGCCTTCAAAATCAGGTCAAAATTGGCCTTGCTCCTAAAAAGGCCAAAATCAAGGTCTGAAAAATACAAAAAATTAGTTTCCTTACCCCATCCACTGGAATATACTTTCAAGGTTTTGGGTGAAGAGACTACTTGATAATCCCTGTTTGACTTCATTATTCCATGAGATAGCTTCTTCTAAACTCTTTGTTTTCAAAATGTACAGAATCGGTGCGAAGGTCTCGGTGTGTACTATGTCCGAATCATGCTTCAAGCCACTGACGATGGTTGGTTCTACATAATAACCTTCGCGGTCAATTTTCTTAAAAAAGAAAGTATAGAATGAATTAGAATAAGCTAAATTCACTCCTTGAATACAGTCAATGGGAGATCAAGGAATTGCAATTATGGGAAATGGGTCGAAATGTTTGAGAAATAAGATGCAGGCCTCAATTTTTGTTTTGACTAGTCTACTGGGCAAGTTGACTTTACATTTCACTAGCCCACAAGCAATTCAAATAGCCCATGTCTGTGGCAATTTAATCTACAATGTGTAAAAGTGACTGCTTGACACTTGTATTTACTAGCCAACTAAATTAGTAAAAATAAAAATTCACTAGCCCAGTGCATTTTTCACTAGCAATTGTACGCTATGCTAGTAAAAATTCAAGCCCTGAGATGGCTAAACACTTATGGTTTGCTATTTATAGAGAACATAATACAAAGTCTCTATGCACTTTCATAAGTGTCTTTTGAAAAAGAGAACAAAACTGAAAAGAAAAAAAGAAAAGAAAAAAAAAATGAACAAAGAGTTAACAGTTAGAATGATCAGAATAAGTGGGTTTTGAGGAAATTTTATGAAATACATAAAATTATCCCGGAAATTTTAAGAATTACTTAGAGTTATCCCAAAAAGTTTTATCAAAAATTTGACTTCAATCCATTTATGGTGATTATCTCAATTTGATGTCCCCTATGATGACTCAATTTGTGGTGAGACTTCAAATATTTCGTGTTTAAGAAACTGTTATAGTAAATTTATGATACTATATCTGGAACATAAACACAACACTGAAATGCATGACTTACTTTGCCTCCACATTCAAGCTTGCCACCCTGTGCCTGAGCACCTGCCACAGCACTCTCGTACAAATCAACTCCCATCTGAGAATGCATCGGTCCATACAAAGTGTCAGCTAGAAAAACAATAAGAAATCATTTGGTGTGAGAAAAATTTGGCTAATAATTTTACGATGGCATTGTGAGCATAGTAAGTGTAATGCACATAGAGAATATCACAAAAACCACATGATATCACAATTGAGACCAGATAAAATGGCAAATTCATAGCAGGGGAAGATTTGGGGGGGGGGGGTGCATCCAGCCCCTCTAATATTGCCAAAGATACATGTGCGTTGTGTCTAATATGTTACCTCAAGAATAAAATACATGCAAAATGTAACTACAGCTTAAGTCGCAATACACGCAAATAATAGTTTTATTTCTTGTTAAATTTTAAACCCTGGACACGCCCACCCAACCAGGAATTTTGCGCCCCTCTTTCACACGATCATGGACTCACCCCTACATAGTGAAAAAGTTCTTATGATTGTTTTGTGAACACAAGTCGATGTGATGCATGTGGAAATCTCCCAAGTAATGTCATTACATCACAGTCTACATTTTTGACATTCAAGCCTAAAACATTAAGCAACCATGACAACAATTAGGCAGGATACATGCTTCAGCTGTTTTCTAGTAAATTGGGAATTACATGTTTTATGGTGTCATTAACATCGCTATTAAACAGAATGTATAAATTACAGTGTTTATAAAAAAAACAATTCTTGCTACATTGAAGTGAAAAGAATTATGATAGAACGATTATTTTGAAAATTTAAAACCTAGTTTCTAAAACCCAAAGTTGAAGCAAAATAAAAAAAAATATTATGACCTGTTTCCATAGGAACCTTGACAAATGTCCTCAACTTTAAGATTCTAAATGCCTACAATAAATCAGACTGCTATAAACATTAAAAATCATTGCCAGCAAAAAACCTCGCTTTCTCCGGAAGTTTCTCCATCCAGTAATCGTTTAAAACAAACTTCGAAAGATTTATTTGTTTTGTTTTCAATTTCGCCTCAGGGCTTCGGCAAGATTATCAGACTTAAATTGCTAGACATTCACTCACCAAAGTACCAATAAAAACATAACAGACGAGAAGGTCAACTTTGTAAAGTAAATACTAGCAATTTGTAGGCAGAGTAAACCAACCTATATGCTGTGCAATGGTTTTAATAACCATAAATTAAGTATGGTTTGCCCACTTGTAAAATTCAGTATGATTGTCCCACTAAGCTAAAATGACATCTCCTATTAGCCTGAGAATTTTTGTTCAGGAATACATAATTGTGCAAGAAAAAAAAACTTGTATGGATACTGTCAAGACCAGAACCCATTTTGGTTTGGATTGATACCACTTAGTGCCACCAATGCAGTAGCATGAAATTTATAGTACTGTTTGTTTTGGTATCCATCTCAAATACAAACTGGAAGAGCTAAGTGTAGGATACGATTAAGCCGGGCACTCACTGTGTTGTAAACCGTTGCTCCCTGTGTGTGTGTTTGCCATCTGCGATGACAGTCTTCTACTCGTCGGCCAAAGGTTTTTTAGTGATTTTTCTGTTGAATTACTAAAAAAAAACTATCGGCCAATGAGTTGAAGACTGTCATCGAGTCTGGCAACCACACACATGGGGGCAACGGTTTAGTGTGACCAACATAAAACCGTTGCACGACACATTGAGTGCTCGACGTTACTGAACACCACAAAGAAGCAAAGAGACTGATATGTGCACTGTTATGGGCACATCCAGAAAGCTGCACGCATAGCCACAAGCTGTGGACGCACATATTTATTAATCGCTGCATGCACATCTTTAGCATCTCTTCATGCGCCTTTCTATACACGTGCATACAATTTTGTGTTTCTTCGTGGTGTCACTGATAAAATACATTCTTACCATCCAGAGGGTTTCCAATACGAATTTGTTTGTAAGCTTTCTTTAATCTTTCCAGAACTTGATCATGGATACTTTCATGTACAATCTAAAAAAATAAATCACAATTAACAATTAGCCAAAGCGCCAATCTATGATGGGTACAGAACAGCATTTTCCATCAGTGGCGAAATTTCTCCGACAACATGGGAACACCCACGACAGGCAGAGCAAAACCCCCTGTCAGGAGAGTACAATTCATGCTTTAGATAGTATGTTTTGGGGGGGGGGGGGCGCCAGTCAGCTGATCGGATATAGCCCCCTAGCCTAACCCAAAAGTCGGGGAGACAGTCTTTTTTAAATAGGTGACAACTCAGGTGTTTTATTGAAGGCATAAAGAGATGACGCCAAGCAAATGAATGATAGAAAGTCATTCAACAGTAAGGGAAGCAACAGTAAATTATCTTTATCTATATTTAGAATTTGATCTATTGAGTTAAGAAGATTTCCAAATTTAACGTAAGTGTTCTTCAAGGTAAATATGGGATAAGATTCAAAATATATGAGGGGGATTTCTGTTGCAAAGCCTCGAATTTAAGTAGGATTAGCTTAATTAATCATTCAATATTAGACACTCTCTCAATACAAAATTGTCTAAAAAAAGAACAAATTCATGGTCTGGTTTGTCTTGTGGAGTTGATGTGCACAGTTGAACCTTTCGTAAGCGGACACCCTCAGGTCTGGGAAAAGTGTCCGTTTACGGGAGGTGTCAAGTTATGAGAATTTCAGCTGATAGAGGCCAAACATTGTAAAATTACATACATGCTTATCTCCCACATTTCACTGTCTTTTCAATGCAAATGGCCTCTCAAATTTCTAGACACTGTATTCTATATTTTATTAAAAATTGTTAATCAATTTAAAGATTGGTTCAGTATACATTCTCATCCATTACTGTATAAGGACGATTTTTTGTACAGAAATTTGTTCGCTGTACAGAAAAATCACTAAAATGGCATCCGCGAAAACGCCAAGAAAGTTGGAAATCGCGAAAATAACAACGTATAGTACTTACAAGCCTTCTTGTTGTTGTACATCGTTGACCAGTTGTACCAACGGATGCAAACAACACAGCAGGAACAACCATGTCAACATCAGCATCTTCCATGACTACAAATATATAAATAAAAGAAAAATTAATTTAAACTATGGATTATGTATTGTACATTTTGATGAAACATTAAGATTTGAACATGAAAATTAAGGCTTTTTTGCCTACTGCCCTCTATTGGGCATGTTGGCACATAATGTTAGTTGCCAGATAGAAATATAATTAGATGGAAAAATGTATTATCACGCAGAATCCCATGTATGAAAAGTCAGGTCCAACTATGTGCCTTGCTGTAGCACGAGCGAACGTAAAAAAACAACATAAACGTATATAAGAATATCCCCATATCCAGCTCATAGTTACATTACATTATATTATATGGTTGTACCTGTGCACAAACAGTGGTAACCAGCAAATGCAGGGGCAGATTTAGGGAGGCCCGCAATCGGCGCCCACCTCTCCCATTATCGTCAAAACGTGGTTGCGCTCCCCTTATATTTGGTGATCCGGGTCCAAAATGTACCATAAAAACCCAAAATACGGGCCAAAATAGGGTACCAGAGCACTAAAATGAGCAAATAACCTTGTTTTTTGCTTGTCAAAATAAAACTGGCAACCATGCCCACCCGGACTTGGGAAAGTGTCCCCCCCCCCCCACTTTGGTGGATCCTGGATCCACCCCTGAAATGTAAAGAGAACTATGTGAGGACTCACCACAAAATGAGTCTCATGGTAAGAAAATCCAAATCTGAGTTATTGGTACCTTTTAATAAAGCATAACATAGGCTTAAATCTACCATTTAAATGGCATTTATTGGACATTGCATGATCCCGAGATATGAACATTTTAAGTTTCATGTATGGAAACATGACTTTTAGAAAATCGCTCATAAAGTAATCAAAAAATAAAACAAAACTATAATCTCAGAAAATTTGCATGAAGGACAATTTCCTTAATGTAAATCGACCTAAAAAATATGATTAAATTATAATTAAATTAAATTCAATTCAAATAAACATAAACATTTATTTACTTCTTTCAATATATAATACAATGCGTAAGGTGAGAAATACAATCATTAAAAAAGAAGGCAAAACTTGAAAAGAAAATAACATATAATTCATTAAAATTAAATTTCTCCAAAATTTTACTTCAGACCTATTTTGGTGATTATTTCAATTTGATCGCACCTACGATGCGACTCGTTTTGTGGTGAGACCTCATATAGGATCTATTGTTTGGGGCAGTAGTGTATGTTTGTCAAAACCAACAGCTCGCATTAATGTAACAAGATCTGTGTCAAGAGGTGATCTATTTGTACCTCATCCTAAGCTCGAATGCTATAAAAAAACCTTTAGCTTTCTCGCCCCTTCGTTATTTAATATCTTCCCGATGACCTCCGGAAGGCAAGCTCTCTATATATTTTTAAACACAACTTTAAATCATGTATTGCTGGTATGGATAGGTAAGGTTGTGTAAATTTCCTATACAAAAATATATATTTCAGATTTATATAGTAGATATTTATATTTATAATTGAATTGTCATTGTTATAATTAAATGTAATTGTATTATGCTTTTATATGTTTGTATTTAAATATTGATAATGTGCATGTCAAATTTTATTTATTAAAGAGAGTCCCTGGATATCAGCTTCCCTTGAGGTAGCTGGAAGGGTAACCCTTTAAATATTGATGAAATAAAAAAAAGTAGATTTATTCTTGTTTTAAACATTAATGAAAATTTAATTTACAGCACCCACTATTTTGTATGGCACACTTGATGGGAAAGTGGAAAAGCTTGTCGAAGTAAGTCTGTTTATTGCCCGGTATTACTTATTTCCTTTTTAAAAATAAATATATATAATTATTTTACACTGGAAAATATATTCAAAAGAAGGGCAACTGTCAATGACCGCTAGCAAGAATCCCATCTGAACCCAGCCACTGATGGCACCATTACAACCCTAATTTCAAAATCGCCTTTTCTCTAAATGACAGTTTAACATGTATAACAGATGTATACTTTCCCTACAATCGCATATATCACGCTAAAAACGGCACTAATTGACCATTAACTTAAATGTCATCCATAACTCACACAAATCAATTTCCGTAGATCGATGCTATGAACCAGGCATGCAAAATACAGCAACTTTACAACCCTCTAAATTTTCTGTCTTACATTTTACTCCAATCAATCACACTTTACTACGTCTATGAGTGTATATAAATTCCACTTGTAATGTTTTTTATGTTTTAAGCACTAAAGCCTGTTGGCTTTTAGGATACACAACAATTTAAATGTTAACATATTAATGATAACAGAGCATGATGCAATGCTCCAAAAAGGAAATCTCAGGTAAAGACAACACTGGTAAACACTTGGCAATACCATGCAAAAGACATTCACGTCATCATGGAAGACACGAATATATAGGGACTAGTGACCCATTTCAGGGGCGGATTGAAAAGAGGGGGGGGGGGGGTAATCAGGCTTCAAAAATTTAAAGGGGAGTTTCACCGGCATCCTCTCAACTAAAATTGGCACCAATAATTATATTTTTTAAATGATTTTAAATTTCAATCACCTGCTTAAGCATCGGGTCATTTTGAAAGTTAACAGTGGATGGAAATTAACTAGAGGTGGAGGGGGGGTTTCGGTGTATGAAAATGGGGTGTATCTCCTTTCTGTGCCTAAAAAATGTAATAGCTCAAAGGATGCTGTTGATGTCATTGTTGAATTGCATATATCCTTGACAGCACCCATAGGGATTGTCTGTTATGGTCGTAAATACCCATTACAGGTTGAACTTTAAAAGGGTGAAAGTTGCTTAACTGTGAGAAGTGTAGGCCTACAAATTCTATAGATCACATAAGACTAATTTTAGCCAGCACAAAAATCATTATAATTGGAATTTGCACTGGCCACCGGCTTAAATTTACATCACTGGTTAAGTACAACAACTGACCCCAATATATTAGCTCACCATCCTGGGTCTGCCTGTGTATTTGTGGGCTTGGACCCTCACTCCTACAGGATACTAATAAAATCCCTATTTTAACAATTTGGCCACAAGCAAACTGTAATGAGTTTGGACCTTCACCTTCACTTAGTGGGGACCACTGAGCAGCTTCTTATCTATGGATCCTGACCCAATGGCGGATTTAGGGAGGTGTGGGTGATCCTGACCCCCTACATTTTAGCCTTGAGAACAATATTTTAAACGGGATAATTTTACACACGATGCTGAGAAGGTAAATACAATTAAAATAAGAAAAATGACCCTTCTTTTGCTTTGAGACACACTGACCATATCCGAGCTATGGCTAAAATAGGAGAAAATAAAAACCGAGGACACATACTGTTACTTTCACCTCTCTGCTAAATACCATCATGTCAGTGTTAAAAACTTATTTAATTTTAATTAACTTTCTAGTGATTTACTCAATTTATGATGACTCATTGTAATTCAGAATTGTTCACATTAAATTTTACACTGCCCTAACTTTGATAAATACTGATCATCCTTGAGATAGAAAAACATCTTAATTACAATTAATTAGTTTCCAAGCAAACATTTTGAATAGCAAACAAATAATAAATTGAAACAAAAACAACAGTTTTTTATCTTCATTTTGTAGTCAAACACTATATTACAAAAAGATGGCCTTACGGTCCCATATGTGAGGTCTCACCACAAAATGAGTCTCATGGTAGGAAAATCCAAAATTAAGTTAATGGTATCTTCTTTAAGAGCATAGTATAAGCTGTAATCTACACTTTAAATGACAATCATTGGTTAAGTAGATCCAAAGATATAAGCATTTAAAGATTTTATGTATGGAAACACGGTTTTGAGAAAATCACAGATAAAGCAATTGAAAAATAAACAATTAAAAGACTATAAATCTCAGAAAATCTGCATGAAGGACACTTTCCTGCGTGAAAACTGAACTAAAAAGATTATTCTAATGAAATATAAGTAAAATAGTACTCATAATTGATTAAAACTAAATTTCTAAAAAAATTGACTTCAGACCTATTTTGGTGATTATCTCAATTTGATGTCACCTACGATGCGACTCATTTTGTGGTGAGACCTCACATATTAGCAGACATGTTTCGGTGGAACAATCACCATCATCAGTGAACAAGTCTTTTGTAAATGTTAGTGTTTGATGTAATGTAGTTCGATTTATATAGCGCCTTATACAATAGGGTCTCAAGGCGCTGTGAACCAGATGTTATACATTCATATGACTTTCTACACCCCTAAGGGTCACGTCATGTCCTTCTGCCCGATACAGGCGCTCATTCATCTGTCCACTGCAGGGGATGTATAGACCAGTACACCGGGGTAACCCCCTACTCGTCTCGAAAGATGTACTGGGTTCTTTATAGTGCACACAAGCCATATGTATACACTGGGCCTACGGTTTATAGTCCTTATCTGAGAAGACTTGTTCCACCACCAGAACCATGGTGCGAGTGAGCCTCAAACCCATTCTGTTTTTATTGCTATGGTTCACGGTTCCCTGCCTTAACCGCTTGGCCATACAACTTGCACTTTTGACTACAAAATGAAAATAAAAACTGTTGTGTTTTTATTTCAATTAAGGAATTAGTATTTTAAATTAAGAAATCCTTCTTTATAAATTTGGCAATGTGCATTTGTGGGAAATGTGATAACAAATACACTTCCGAGTGTTTATGTTCATGAAATTGTAAGCCTAAAGGCCTTCACAGTAACCAGGTCCTAAACAATCCCATTACTAATGGCTAGATCTTTATCAGTCTTTTCAGGTTGCCTCAGCTTTGACCATCACACTCAAGACGCGAGTAATCCAAACCTGGCTAAAAGAACCCCCTTGTTTAAAATACTCCACCTACTATTAACCTCAGGAAATTATCCATCTGTACTTACCTATGATTGCATTGTTACCACCCAATTCCAGTAGAGACCGCCCAAATCGTTCTTGAACAGCTGTACCAACTTTCTGACCAACCTAAAATTAACAAATTAAATGTTACAATCTGTATATTTTTAAATAGTTTTATTTCCAGCAAGGTCCTTCTGGTGGTGATTGAGGAGTACATGGGGAGACAACTCCTACTCTTTTCCGAAGAATGCACAGCTTTCTTTAAAATGTGCACATGAGCCACATTGCATACGAGATCAATGGCTTAATGTCCCATCCGAAAGAAGTTACTCTATAAAGTATATTTGAGGCAGGTCATGGCAAAACCACCAGATTGTTGCAAAATTAAAAAAATGGAGTTAACATTGAAACCGTACTTAAGTTTTTGTAAGCTTTAAAATGAGGGATCAATTATCAAAATCGGACATCTATAACTAAAGTTATGGAACAAAATAGACATTAAATTCCTTTGTATTTGTTTATAATATTTGCTGTTTTTTATTTGCTTATTTCTCAATAACTTCCTGTGCGACAACTTGGTGGTTTTCCTATGCCTTGCCCCATTTCGACCCTCTAGCCGAAATTCAGCAAGATTGTATTCAGTTGAACTGGGGACCAATGAATCTCCATAATTCAGCAAATTTACTACCTACAAGTTAAACAACTAGGCTAAATTTTCTCTCTGATGTCATAGTTAATGTTGAAACACTGCATCCCAACACAATGTTGTGTATTTAAATTTAAATTTCACCTCCTTTTGTTGTTTACAACATATTATGATCCAAACTAGCAATTTATGCAATGTGTTCTGCTTGTTGCTCATACATAAATTTTGGAAAATCTGGTCCATCAGTGGTAAACTCTTTGTTGTAGTAGCTACCTGGTACTGTATTTTCAATAACCAATCTTTTTTATTCCCTCAAGTTAAATATTGGGATAACATGAAGTATTTCTTTATTTTTTTTTTTTATAAATATATATGGATAATTTTATGTATTTAGCCAATGAATAAGCAAATGTGAACACCGAAAAAAAGAATGCTGTTCCCATCCCATTTACCGTCAAACCCGCTTCAGCTATTGCCAAAGCGGGTCGACCAACCGCTTTTTGCAACAAAGTTTTATCTGTCAATCTTACTTATCAAAAGAAATTGCTGCGATTGATAGCAGTTGTTTCAATTGCTCTCAATAAATCACAGCTTGAGATCGACCGTGAAGCCTACACTAGGTTGGTCAAAAAATATAATATTCTTTGTAAATAATAAGCCAAATCCATGTATATATTTGTATTTA
>JAOTQE010123191.1:0-12512 GCA_025631205.1 Nesometra sesokonis
AAAATAGTGAAAGAGTGAGATTGACTGGAAAATAGTGAGACTTCTGCCAAAATAGTGAGACTTGGGAGCTCTGAGCAAGTCATTTGAAATTTGTTAAATCAAATCAAAATTATAGAAAATATTTTAATGTTAGTTACTGTAATTGATTTTGTACTGGCCACTTTATATTTTAGGTTAAAAGGTGATTTTATTTTGGGTCTGTGCAAAACACACAACCTCACTAATGTTCTGTTTGTTGTTGGTGCGACCACAACTTTAAAAGCGTCCAGCTTCATCAGTCTTGAACAGATGTGCATGAAGGTTTGTTGACGCAAGTTAGATTCCATTTCCAACAAACAATGATCACAAATTTAATTATACCCCAAGTTGTCCCCAAGACACACAAAACAAAATAAAAGTTTCACTTAGAATTCACTGAAATCATCACCTGCATTACGGTCCACATAATAATTCTTTTTTTTTTAATTTTCAATTAAAAAACCTTTTTTTTAATTTCAGAAACTTATTAGTTTGTACGAAGGAACATTCTAAATAGCTAAACTTGTTTGAATTTTACATTTCAAACTGCCTTGTGGAAACCACAAAAATAACATCTTAGAATGTGAATGCGACTTGCTCTACCTAGTGGTAGAATAATTAATGGGAGATGGCTATTACACAACAAAATCGCAGTGGGAGTGTGGGCCAGATGAGCAGTAGCCCTTGTTGATTACATCTAATTATTAAAAGTGGATAAAATTTACGCTGTTAAAAAAACAAGATTTCATAAGCTTGACATATCCAATGATGAGAATCCTCATTCATTCTTGAATTTTGTAAAACCTACTCACCTATGAAAAATCCGCTGAAATAATATATAGTATTAATTGATTATACGCAGGCGCGGATCCAAGAGGGGTCTGTTAAAATTGCACCAGAGAGCATCTGTAATGACAAATTTTTCCGGGCCCTAGGCGGGCCCTGTACCTCATGCTTATTGTCATAATTTTTCTGTTAAAATTTTACACATGGGCTTGTCCAACTTGGCATTGGGCTTCCGCATTCTGGATACACCCCTGCAAATAGTTTTCAGAGTCTTTCATGATCTAATGCTAACATACTGACAACCTTGTAGGTGTTTCTTAGAAACAAAAGATTGATTTTATAGATTTACTAGATTGATTAGTAGATTTCACATTAAACAAATGAATAAAAAGTTAACTTGAATTATTATTAATTAATAACTGCTTGAATCCTAGATTTTAAAGCCATAGGATGGGTATATAACCTACAACTTTAATTGTTCTTTAAATACAACAGATGTTTTTAAAATACAATTAGTCATTGGTTTTTACTTTTGTTTTCTAATACTGTTTTGTAGTAATAGATATCGTTTTCCTGGAATTGCTATGATGTAATTCACAGAGGAAAACAAATTGGGATCACAAGGCTATTACATCGGTTTTCATATATATCAAGAATTCTGAATTTAAATAAAATACAAGGATATTTCTGTGAAATCAGGTTAAATGCTGAATTACAATTATCACTAAAGTGCAAAAGCATAAACTGACCGCAATTTTCTTAATATTTCATTCAAAAAATAACAATTTTTTTTCCTTTATATATTTGTTAATACTCTTGGTTAAAAATGAAAATTTAGCTTAGTATTTTGAAAACAAAATCATCAGCAAATGCCTGCCGTAGTAGGTCATGTATTGTGATACCTGTACCATGGAGGATACCTCCATGCCTGTACATATGTATATACTGTATGCTTGAATCACCGGTTTTGCAAACAAGACCATGTCACATGGTTTACCACCAGTTTTTTTAAGGGCATATCTGATTGCCTGATTTTAGTCAAATGGCTTGTCATCAAAAGTTGTAAAAAATCTGCCCCTACCCAACAGGGCTTTTCTAGCATATCCCTGCTTTGCTTGCATTCGCATCCACTTATTTCAAATCATGGATACGGCCTTGCCAATGGTATTTATTGTAGACTTGTAGCAGTCCTAATTTTTTAATCAGATGAAAATTCAAATGATAGAAAATTGGTACCAGTGTGGTAAAATTTGTTTTGTGCAGGAAGAGTGAAAATCCACAACATGAAATTTATAACATACCAGTAGAAAAGTCTACATAAAATGCTAAAAACGAAAACTAGGCACTTTAGACAGCATATGTTTTTTTTTCAATTTTTATTATATTATCTGTGATAGCCTCGTATCCAGACACAATGACAGCTGTAAGGTCAAATTAAGTTCATAAAATGTGCACAAATTTAATTTGCCTTGATAAATTAAATTCCACTAAATTTAACAGCAATTCTGTCTTGATCAAACAGGTGAATTATTGCTATTTATCAGAAAACTATAATTATTTTTCTACTGTCATCTGTCACCTTATTTGTCACTCCAATTCATAGGTAACTGTTACCATATCTATTTTGTTCAGGTGAAATGACTTATATATTAATAAAGTTATGGACCATGCTAAAATTATGCTGCAGTTACTGTTGACTACATTGACACACAGGTTCATCTCCACGCTGTTTGTTGCAACTACAGCACGATAGTTTTGGCAGAGTCCCTTATATAACTGTTTGTTCAGGTCATCTGTCACACTATTTGTCACTTGTAACCCTTGTTGCCATTCCATCAGCCAATGACTTTCAGTATTCTCCCGAGTACTGTTTTAACCATCAATTTTACCTGTAGAAATATACAAGAGACCAGTAAAAATTTTGTGAATGAAAAATAAATAACACTGATTGGGATATAATTTTGCCAATGAAACAGGAAATCACAGGTTTCCTTTTCACTACTTATTCCTTAACAATACAATGTATACAATTGCAAGGAAGCTCATGGAACCCTAGACATGTAGTTGGGGCATTCACTTGGGTCAAAACCGTATTCGTTTTACTGACTTTGTATGGGCAACTTACCAGTAAAATTTTCAATTGGGAGAACACTGACATGGTTTCTATTAGAACAGTTGCCCTTAGATCAGCACATTTTTTTTTTAGTTGCTATTAATCCCCCACCCTCATCTGTTGTGATCTGTCATCCTATTTGTCATCCTACCCATCTGTCAACTAGCTTTCATCATTTTTATTAGAACCATCTTTTTTTAAATAAAAGCACATTTTTTTCTTGTTTTTTGAGTATGTTAGGAAGGTTTTAAAGCTTTGTTCCCTACCCTCATATATCAACATATTTTTCACACAATCTTTCACCCTTTTTGTCATTTCATTTGCTAAGCCAACAGTCATTTCCATTTGTGTAGAATCTTGTCCTTCTTGAATATCATTAGTTTTTGGGTTTCTTCTTTTATAAAAGAAAATGCTACTTTCCCCATCCCTTATGTAACGTTTTTGTCATTTCATCAGTCATCTGTCATTGTTTTTATTAGAACACTTTCCTTTCCTCAATATCAGCAGTTTTTTTTCTTGTTTTCTCATGTCGTTCATCCATCTAACATTTCAGACTTTATTTAAAACTTATTTTCTTGATGATTCGATTCAGTCTGAAAATAATAAAACTCTGATTGTTAACAAAGATAAGTTGAAATCCATGGAGATTTATTAGACAATGCATGTGTGTGACATGGGTTTCCTGCCCAAATCATCCTCTATTGTCTAGTCATTCACACTCAGACAGACTCATCTTTTAGTTTTTTGTTTTTTTTTTGTTTAATATTATTTTTAATTGTGAAATATTTACTATAATTATGTACCTTTATTTGATAAAATGCTGTAAAATGGTAATTGTTGCAGTAAATGTTTTGCTTTTTGCATTCAAAGGAGCTGCAAAAATTGCAAAAATTTTAATGAAAGTTTATGTAGCAAATATTGTAATATGGTAAAAAAACTGCAAAAATTTACATGCCCAAATATCAGAGATGCCAAATTGGGATTGGGTCAATTTGTGAGTTTCATTCAACCATTAGGTGGAGACCAGAGGACCCTTGTTAGGTTTGGTTTTACAGTGTGGTCCTTTTCACCATATCTGCCAATCCAACTCTCACCACCAGTTTTTTGCATAAAACATCTGATAATTTATCAAATTTATGTTATATCCCATGTTTAAAAAAATAATTTTCTTAAAATTCATTAGTATACCATATGTTACATTTGTTATTAAACTTAACTGCTGAGTCTGTAGCAATCTATCTATAATTAAACCGGCAAGGATATTTAACAAATAATTTATTATTTTTATTTTTTTTACAGTATACTGTTAGAATATCTTAACCCAACAGTAATAATACAATAAAACCACAAGTATTGTTTTTTATTACAAGACTGAAAAAGAAAACATATTCCGCATTGATTTTCTCATGGAGTTTAGTGAATCTCCCAGCGGAATTGAAAACAGCAAAAACAAGGAAGTAATGTTGGCCTACAATAAATAGTATGCATGAATCACTTTCATTAAAATGTTGTGGGAAAAACTTGTATTTTCTGAATTGGCAGTCATTATGATGTCTGTTTAATAATAATGTCAGTCTTAGCACTTTTTACTAAGACATCTAAGTATGCCATTATTATTCAAGTCATTTGTAAAGCTTAGTTCAGACTATTTTTTGCGACAAAAACTTTGATATGCCTATATATGACCATGATGATATCACATCATGACCATACATGGACATATGCTTTCCATATATGGGTTTATGAAAGTTTTTTGTCATGTGAAAAAGTGGACACAGCTTTAAAAAATAAATATGGAAGACAAAATACATACCTCATTTTAGGGCTAAAAATATTTTGTTGTCCAAGCTCAACCAACCGAAAACTGTTAAATTTCTATATTTCTGTTCTGTTTTTTTGGCTAGGTACATAAAATTATTTAGAAACTTATAAACACACATAAAATTATCCCAGAAATTGTAAGAAATACTTAACGTTATCATAATAACTGAAATATAGAAAAAAAGTAAAGTTATTAAAATTAAAGTAATATGTGCTTTCCAAAAAAAAAAGTTTCTCCACCAACCCAAAATTTTAAAAATATTGTGAATGATCAACATATTTCTTTTTAGGTCTAATTACCCAAGGCATTGGAACACAGGAAAAGATACATTATATAGCTTCCTGTAAAGGTATTCCATGATGTTGTAACTGTAATCAGGCCTTTGTATCCATTTATACTCCTGGGTATACCAGTAATATTAATATTTCACTAAAACAGTAATTGTCATTGGCAGATTAGGTAGTATGTATGATCTCAAAGCGAGCTCATGCATACCTACCAACATTTGTACTCTCGAAAGCGGTAGGCCGTCTCGTGGTCGCGAAGCAGGTGCACCAGCGCCCCCGTTGCTTTGATGAGCAGAAAAAAAAAGGTCATTTCGCCCCGCATTCCGTTGTTGGTTGTATTTACGCTGAAAATGCTCATTTTTAGTGCCAATTCACTGCGTATTTTTGTGTTTTTTGGGTATCTTTGACGTTTTCCATTGTCTATACTTTTTATTTTGGTCTTAAATTTCAAAAAGCGGTAGGATTTCCATACCAAAGCGGTAGGCGGTAGGAAGGTCGAAAAAGCGTAGTCTACTGCCAAAATCGGTAGGGTTGGCAGGTATGTTCATGTATGGGGACAAAACTTACCTTGCTCTTTCCTCTCCTATTTTAAATTCTTGGATAGGCATAAAAATGTTTGATAATAAAAAAGCAGACATTAGGTACTACCCTATCTTTTCTTTCTTTATTTTCAGTGGTGGATTTTTTATTTGTTGTGGCGGAGGTGGATCTTGCTAAACAGGATTCTGCATCCCACCTCCCCTTCCTCCCAAAAATGACCAAAAAAAAAATGTTTTATTTAGCAGGTAATAATGAAAAAAAATTGTTAATTGTGACTGGCTAATGCAATATGTTCATGTGGGCATATCAGGACCAAAATCAAATCAAGTAATATTCTATATGGTTCATCAGCAACCTCCCCACCCCCACATTCTCTCAAGTTCTGGCTCCACCCCAACTTTGTAAATGATCCTAAGCTTTGTATGTCATGTGAAAAGCAATGTTGAGAGGTAAGGAAATCCAGCTTATACTTTATCTGGTGTAACATGGAAATGATGCACTAACCTTCACTTAGTTTGATTTTATCAGGAGGGGGAAATATTTCAAAGGGAAGAGAATTTATTTTGGGTCATGTCCTTGCCTTGCTTCTTATTTTTGTCAGAAGAGGAAATATTTTTTCAATCTTAGTTTATTTTTAAGCCATGGAGATGATAAAAAATTGGAGCGTTGCATTTAACTCAGTTGGCTAAAAGTAAGATGGTGGTAGTCAATGTGTTTGCACTGGACCATGTGCAGGCCTCAATTTTTTTGTTTTGACTAGTCCACTGGGCAAGTTGACTTTTCACTAGCCCACAAGCAATTCAAATAGCCCATGTCTGTGACAACTTAATCGAGAATGCGTAAAAGTGACTGCTTGACACTTGTATGCACTAGCCAATTGGGCTAATAAAAATGAACATTCACTAGCCCCAGGTAGTTTTCACTAGCCATTGTACACTGGCCTAGTAAAATATAGAGCCCTGCATGGAGAATCAGTGATGAATGTTTCAAATACATAGCCACTTCCCAAGCCTGTTTTTCTGTCGATCGTTAGTCCAAAATCGCTGATTTAGAACTGCATTTTAAATCTTTATAAAAAAGTCAAAAATTAGCAATAAAATTCATATCATGCTAGACCGCTATATTTTTTCGCTATTTACTATGCTCTGTGCAACAAAATTCATGTCAAATATTCGCAGCAAATAAAAATTGCTATAAAACAAATTTAAAGACTTCTCCAATATAAATTTTTCAATATAATATCAATAAATATTGACTTGAACTTTGAAAAGTATACAATGTACCAATTGCTATCACCTGGTGTTGTGGCTTAGTAAGTTAAAATTTATGATGTAATTGAAATAGATCTAATTTACTGATTCTGTTTTTATACCTCATAATAAATGATGTTAAATAATTATGTAAAAAAGTCAGTAGGCTTATGGACCAACAACTGCGATACTTCACCAGTTCAACATGAATTTCACTGATCATTCGCAGCAGACTGGTGCTAATATACTGAATAAGTGACCTTGTTTACATCTGGCTTTGTGGATATGTTTATAAATAGAGGGCGCTTTTTTCTATACTTCGCTATGTTAAAGGAGGTCAAGAAGGACAACCTTAAAGTTGATTTATTTGTACTTCTTCATTGGTAACACATACCATTTTCACAAGCTATGCTTAGTTTTATTTAAATCAGAATGAATGAAACCTTTCAAATTGGCTGATAACTAATTAAATGGTTTTCGGCTCCCACCAAACAGTGTTGATCTGCTAGTTCAAATAGTGGCTTAGCTCTCCTTATAAATGTAAATTAAAACTAAATAAACTGTGTTCTAATTAATCTAAGACTAAGGCAGATGTTTACTAATGCTTTAAATATGATCATACTTGCTAAATTCATTATGTATTTCAACTGAATTTTTGGGTGACATTCAACTCGCCCTGTGGTATGAGATAGGATTTGACAGTTTGTTTTGGTTGTGCATACCCACGATTGAAAGTTTTCATAAAGTCACAGACCATCGCTAATTCTGTCTATTCGAACCCTGGTAAAATTTTATTTTGCAGTTTAATCATGCCCTACTAACCTTATGCAATCTTAATGGAATACTTCCTGACCCTAATTTTTAATTTAACAATTTTATTAATTGTTCTCGGGTGGGGTGGTTGTGCTTATCCATGTGAGTATGGTATCATATTTAAAATAAAATTTAATTTTCAGTTTGATTTTCATGTCCTGGTAACCTTATACAGTCTTAAGACTTCTTGACCCTCGTTAATTTGATGATTTAATTAATTGTTTTGACCTCAACTTTAGTTTAATTCTTTTTCATAAATTTTGGTTGTAGTAATATAAAAATATGATTTATAGATATAAACCTCAATGATGACATCACAATTTTAGGTTCAATATGCTTCTATTTTAAACGGATCACTATTATTCTAATAGTAACCAGGTTTCTTCAGCTTCAGTTTCCTGATATCCTATTTTGAAATACGTTATTTCGTGGTATGTTATGATGAAACAGCATTGAATACAACACTCTGTAATTTAACCCTTTCACTGCTTGCCCCCGGTACTAACTGGGATAACAAAATTTGTCATTGAACGGTACTATGATAACGGGGGTATGATAATTAATGATGATTTTTTTAAAGTTCATTCCCCAAAATATGCGCCTTCTATAGTTTTCATGATTTTATCGACAAATGTTTATTTGTGTTTACTTTTTTTTTATAAAATGATGAAAATCGTTGAAACTTTTGATATTCATATTGATGTGTCTGCATTATGATCCAGTGTAAAAAAAAATGTATCCACTAAACATTTTTTGGAGAAAAAGTAGTTTTATTCACAGATTTGATGAAAAATTGAATCAAAATGGATGCCATGACATCATATGACGTCATCATTATGCAAATTGCCAATTTTTTTCCCCTCCTACAATAGGGCAACATCTTGCCCACCCTAACACACAAAAATAATTTTGAAATAATATCGTTTAGCATTTTTTTTAACATCACCTGTGTTCCATACAAACATGTCCAGCACATTGGTTGGAATAACACCTGGCAGTGAAAGGGTTAAATTAAACCCTCATTTCTACTTACTTATAATTTCTTATTAATTCATAAGGAAATTTAAGGAGTATTTTTATTAAATCCCATCCATATATAGTAATATACACATGATAGATATTATGATAAAGTAAATGTTAAAAAAAGAAAAAGTGAAAATATCTTAGTTAATAATCCATCCTGTTTCCAGGGTCAAAGAATGATTTATTAGTCAAGTTCCTAAGACCTTATACTCTTTATTATTTTATTTGACGTCTGCTGCTGCATGAGTACTGAACCATTACATCATAATCATTACCATTATCTATCCAACCACGTTGCTCGCTATGCTCATCGAAATCTAGGAGTATTTATTCCTTCATTTCAGAGGCAATACCAGGAGAACACGGGAATAGGCATATAATATTTCCTGAAGTTGAGTATGCATTGTTATTTATGATGTGGAAGTATTAATCACGATCATTGTCTATCTAACCACATTGCTCGCTTGCCGTCTCAGAAATCTAGGGCTGTTCATTCTGTGTGCATTTGTAATGCCAGGAGAGAATACTGGAATTTCCTAGGGGATTTTTTTATGAGTATTGTCGCTATAGGCATATAGTTCCTGGTTTTTAGTGTGCATTGTTATTTGTAATGTGGAACTGTTAGCAGTCTCAACTTGTCTGGATCTATTCTTTGTTGCTAGCCTAAGTCTAGTTGAATCTTAGTTCAAGGTAAGAATGCTTTAATTTATAAAATTTAAATTCATATGCCAATGTATTATATGTATATTCAATACCAAGTCATTGTTTTTAATCTTTTTAATATTTTACATTATTATTGGATCTTTTCATGGTACATTTCAATTATAAATTCTATTAATGTGTTTGTAAACTCGTCATATTTACCTTGCGTTCTTTGTTTTAGTATCACACCAGTACCTTCTAATTAAAAATAAATAAATGGCTCTAAAAGTTGAAAAGTTTTGAATACTAATAGTCTTAATATTATTTTATTAATTATTATTGATTGTATAGTTTAACAAATCTAGCCTAGTATAATTTGCTATAGAAAAGATAATTATTGAAGCATTATTTTTAAAGTTTGAGGTAATTTTGCAATAATTATACTTATTTTTAAATAAAAAAAATAATATATAAAATAATAATAATAATAATTGTTAGTGATTAGCATATTTTTAGACAACAGTGAGTGTTCTGTCTTTTCTGAGCAAACATGGCAAATTATTTTTTTTAGTTTGAGGTAAAGTGTGCTAGTCTCAGTTTATGATATTAGATAGGTTTTTATTAAGAGGCTGTCATCAATTAAAGTTAATTATTAATTGGAAAAGGTCATTTGTATTGTGACTCAGAAAAATAATGAAAATATCACAAACTGATATATTCTTCACCAATGAAAAAGTTAATTAACATTGTTGATTATCATAGAAAAGAAATAGGTCTATCTAAAATTTTACTAACAAAGTTTTTTTTTTGCAGTTTTGGTGATTTTTTTAAACAAATTCAAATCAGAAATGTAGATATATTATACCCCTTATTGAAAGTGCTATATAAATAGCATTTAAGTAATTTTCAGATAATTAATGATGAAGGATTTCCTCCAGTGACATCCTAGAGATCTGTCAAATTAGTTTTTAATAAATTTGTTATTTGATGCCTTCTATTTGTGTGCTTAATTTGAATCCTAAAATAATATATTCCTCTATGGAATTAAATAAATAAATAAATATTTTTTAAAAAGTGAAATAAAATAAAGCTCGTTCTAATTTTTTTTAAAAATAAACATGGTCATATACCTGGTAGTAAAAAAACTATATTCTGGGTGCTTTGTGTCTCATTTGTTTTGAGCCTAACATTCAGATTTTTTAAACGAAGAATGTCAGATACAAATACAAAATACTGAAAATAACACAATGCTTATAAAATTGTCAGGGTCGTCAGTGCGGCACTTAATGGACAGTAGCACTTATTACAGAGTGCTACTTATTAAAACTAGAGGACACTCCATGAGTGCATACCGCCACCCTCATCATAATTCTCCGCTTTATAAATTCTGGACGTTTAACCTTTCCCCTTCAAAATTTGATCAGCTTGGGATCTTTAGTCAAGGAACGTTATAGCCAAGTTTCAAGAGTTTGTTATGAAAACTGTGGTTTTTGGCCAAAAAAAACAAACACACAAACAGGGCAATATACAACCTCGACCCTACTTCGTTGGTGGTGGAAAAAATATTGGCTCTAAAATAGTAGCCTAAAACCTGCTTGGACCGTATTGCACAGAAAATAAATATTTATATATCATATATTTATTTATAAATGTCTTTATTTATTTTAACTCCCTAGTACTTTTTTACACACCAATTTCATAATACAGTTGAACCTCCCTGACACCTCTTGTAAGCGGACACTAATTCATAATTCTAAGTTTAACTTTTGGACAAACCAATAGATTTTACTGACCCGACTGACAGTTTCAGACACCTTGTCCTAGTCCGGTGTCCTTCTTCAGAGTGACGGCTCTGTTGTTAAGGAATCCGATCACCGGTAGGTGGCGGTCGTCTAACCACAAGGTCGTACACGTGACTTAGTAAATGGGCCCGATGATGATGACATAATTTGTCGAAATATTGAATCCTGTCACGATGACGTGTATCTCATTGCTTGGAGTATGCATTATACTTTCTTACTTGAAGTAAGGATTATAGAATGTGGTGTTAAGAGGCCATTTGTGTAGAGTAGGCCATGAAATGTGAGACATAAAGACGTTTACATAATTGTACAACTCTGGCCCTCTATTGGCAGAAACTCTCGTAAGCGGACACCTCACGTAAGCGAACTATTTTCTCGGACCCGAGGGTGTCTGCTTACAGTAGGTTCAACTGTAGCTTACATCTAATAAGCATGTGACTTTAAGAACCGTGGTGCTTATCGAAGAACATCACTTTAAAAAAATCATAATCAGCGCTTATTGGAGAACACCACTAATTAGGACATCAATTAACAAAAGTTTCTTTTCTTAAGTCCAACTAAAATAATGTAAATCTATAATATATTGTTAAAATTTTTTTAGATGACTTTATATTTGCTAAATAAAAAACTTATAAATTGACTATGTCAGCCAGTGTAGGATATTCTGTAATTTAGAACATTATTTGGTTACGGTAGTAAAAGAATTTCTAAGTACATCAATTTCTATGCTCAAGTTGATTAATTCCTACTTCAAACTCTGCAAGTATAAACAGTATTAAAATTAGTTTTTAATTTTTTTTTCCTGAATTTAGGAAACAATACATCATTAATTAACATGGATTTTGATTATTTATTATAAAGAGTATTTTTTAATCTGACCTGCATTGGCTCCATCAGGTCTCTTTACGACATTCGTAAATTTTAGCTGTGCTTTTATCTCGATATATGTCCCCCGGCATTCATTATCTTGATATAACCCTCTCTTATCAGGTTTCCTCATTCTGTATTATGATTCTTATAGGCCACTGTGTGCACATGTAGCATTATCTCTAGACTGACTCACAAATTGCCGTTTAGTACATGTCAGATATGAAGCCATGATTTAAATTGTGATTCTGATCTATAGTTACCTCTGCTATCTTTCATCACTTCTTACATGATTTAATCAGCAAAACCATGTTTGACCATGTTACTGACCATCACTGTACTGACACTGGTATAAGGCCAATACATTGAACTTGAAATCCCTGTCAGTGTGTGATGTGGACATCACCACAAAATGAGTCACATCATAGGTGAGATCAAATAGGAAGAAAAAGTGATGACGTCACGTTTCCAAAGCTCTGGGGCCAAACAATTGTTGGTCGGCCATTTTGTCCTATTCTACAACACGCTGTTCAGAAGTTCTTCGTATAA
>JAOTQE010123202.1:0-12512 GCA_025631205.1 Nesometra sesokonis
ATTCTAATGTGTCTTTTAGCATATAAAATAATGCAAAATTGTCTGGGGCTTTGGCCCCTCGACCCCGACCAGAGGCCCTATGTGGACCCCTGGCCCCCAGCCAAAATTGCTCGCTTCGCTCGCAAGTCCAAACTTCGAAACCAAGACAGGCTGATCTGAAAAACGGGACATTTTGATGTGGCTTTTTGCATAATAGTGCACAATTTTTCGAGGCTTCCGGCCCCTCGACCCCGACAGGGGGACCCTTGGTGGCCCCCTGGCCCCAGCCAAAAAAATTCTGAACTTTGAAACCAAGACAGGCTGATTTGAAAAACCGAACATTTTGACGGCCTCTTATGTGTCTTTAAGCATATAAAATAACGCAGTTTTTCCAGGGCTTTCGGCCCCTGGACCCTGACCGGAGGCCCTCGGCGGCCCCCTTTCCCCAGCCTAAATTGCTCGGTTTTTTTTGCAAGTCTGACCCCACACCCGTCATTTCATCCTGTTGTGCCCTTGTTTACTATATGCATATCAGTGTTTATTTCGGTGTGCATGGGAAAAAATCAAGGTTTTTGTAAAGGAGCGATCAGGTGAATTAAAAAAACTATGGTTATTATATACATATATGTAATATCAAATATTTAAATTTAGGAAAGGCTTCTGTAACAACGTCAACCACATTATGCATAACTTTTGAATAAAACAAGTAAAAGAATATGGGCGATTTTAGAAATTTTCCTTTTTTGAAGAGCATTTTTAGTACCACTGATAATTATAGTCTTTTTGTTGATATACAAATAATATTCATGCATGTAAAATTTAAATTAAATGTTATTTAATGAAATCCAGCAATCTTTTTATATAGGCTAATTATGTTAGATAGGTTGTCTTCTGACTATCATAGTTCAACTAAAAACTGCAACTTTCCATATCTTTTGGTTACCGTGGCCTGAAAATTGTTTTATTAACTAATAGATCACTTACTAAACACAAACTATGTAAAATACTGTACCATGCAGTGGTGGCAGATTTTTTTAGGATCTCAGATAAAGTCATAGGTTGTAAACAATTTGAGACCAATAAGATGTCTCTAGCACAAGTAGTTATTGAAATATGGCTAAGGTAAGGTCAAAGGTCAAATTGTCGGAAAGGTCATTTCCGGTCATTTTGAGAGAAAATGTTATAAATATAAATGTATATTGTGAATAATGTTAGACAAACCACAGGTCTCTACTGTTGATAGTTGCTGAGATATAGAACATTGTATGTTATAGGCGGCCATTTTGGAAAATGCCTGCCATTTCAACATAAGACAAAAAGTTAAGTGTCAACAGGGCTTATGGTGACCACAAGGATATCAGGCTATGTTGACTGCTCCTAACATTTCACTCCCCCTAATTCATTTTTTTTCAGATTTTTTGCTAGTGTATAAGGCGCTATATAAATCGAACTATATTATATACATTACATTATATTTAAAGAGCTTGTATAAACAATCCGATACTCATTGAACACCAATATTCATAGACGATATGATAACTGACGCCTTTGCAGTAATATTATATAGGTGTATTCTTCTAAAATTTGTAGGCCCATATTTAGGTATAATGAGGGCGGATGTGGGAAAGTCGAAGGGGAGAGAAGGCAGGCAACATAAATTAACATTAAAGGGCATTAAATCAGTTGGCGCAGCGGTGGTGTTTCGGGCTTCCAATCACGAGGTCGGTCGTTCGAGGCTCACTCTGGTCGGCTGTTTGTGTTCCTAGGCAAGACACTTTATCTACGTTGCTTCTCTTCACCCACGAGTATAAGTGGGTACCTGCGAGGTACAAATGGCATATGCGCTGATAATGGCTGCAATATTATGAAATGGATTGTAATCCATAGATATTTGTTCCAATGACTGGGGTGGGTAATAATTGTGAAGCGCTTAGAGGCCTTGCCAATACGCGCTATATAAATGTCACATATTATTATTATTATTATTATTATTGTCTTTCAATCCAAAGATAAAATTCATAAGATAGCTTCTAACATGCAAAGTTGTTTCTTCTTTAATAAGTACTATAAAGTTTGTTGGCTATCAGGTTTTTAGGTTTGAATCAGTGAGGATTGGCTATCAAGCGCATAGAATTATCGACATTATGGTATATTATAGTCTGTGGTTATTAAAATTTAGAACCAACACCACTTCCAAAAATGACATAGTTCTCATCCAGTAATTTAAATCTGAATTTCATTTAAGTTAAATTATGTTAAACAACTTAAGTATAGTTCAGTTTAGTTTTTTAGTAAATTTTAAATTATTGAATGTCTCAAATGTTTAAGAAAGTTCACTCATCAAAATTATTTTTTATGCATAGGCTAACTAAAAAATCTAATAAACGTAACTGAGTAATGCGATATGGATAGTTCTATGAAGGAAAATTAAAATTTACCAAATTTCAAAATGAATTAGCACTTATTAAGTAACACAAATTGTAATCAAAATAGTGTATTTAGTTACACTTGTATCCATCACTATAAATACCCTATTCTACATTTTATTTAGTTAAATGGAGATTAAAATTGGCATTTTTCAATAAGTTAGATGAATTTGAAAAGTAAAACGGCTTAACATAGAGCGAATACAATGACCTATACACAAAACGTTAGAATAAATACGGTCACGCATTTACAGTAATATTATCTAGGTTTATTCTTCTAACATTATTTGTGATGTGCCATCAGAAACTTAATTTTGTGTACAAAAACGTAGTTCAAAAACATTCTTATTGTAAATAAACATAAACAGGATGTTTGTAATCATAAAAAATTATAAGTATGACTTTCTACCTTTTTGAATATCTCAAAAATACTGTGTAAAGCACAGCTAGTTTTGACACAACACACCACTTAGTCTGGTCATCAATCTGTCTATTTAGTGAAAGATAATTAGGTCTACAAAAAATCTTTATGTTGCCCAAGTACCATTTAAAAAAATGCATAGCAAACTGAGATACTGTACAGTTCTATGGAAAAAACGATTAGGCTAATTTTCGCAGCATTATTTTTTGTATTAATAAAAACCATTTTCTTATAAATGTGTTACCCATTAATGTGTTTTTATACTAAAGCTAGTCATTATAGTTTTTGAATGCACAAAAATGGTGCGGCATTTACCGAGTTATTAAACTCGGGAACTAAATATTTAGGGGCTAACGCCCACCTTTTTCCACTCAGTGCTATAACTCAGATTCCTATTGGGGCTATCGGTTGGGAAATTCGTTTTGTTTTAGTAAGCACTTGTTACTGTATTTTCAATAACAAACTTTTTTATTCCCTATAGTTTAAAAGTTCCTTGTAATTCCGGGATAAATTTATGTATTTCTTAGTTAATATAAATGATGTTGTATTATTGATTACATTAATGTAACACATTAATTAAACACTCTCAACTTGTTTCATAATTACGCTAAACAATAAAAACATACTTTCCCCATGTACTACCGTACCTAGTAGCTGACTTGCGCGGTGTCTAGGAAGTTAGCTCTCAATTTTCACAGTCGTGGCGTCATACTGCTACAGGTTAATAACCCATACAATAATTTTGCATTTAGCGGTTTTTTTTCCTTAAATCATAAAACATATAAAAATTAATTAATTCAAATTTTTAAAACGCTATTATATCTTATTTATATCTTTCAATAACAATCTAAAAAATTATAAATTTCGACATGAAAATTAGTCAAATTAGCAATTGAATTTTTCCCTATGCTACACAATGGTAAACAGTGTTTCCGATGCATCCGTGACGTCATCACTTATACGAAATACGGTCACACAGCGAATACGAGGGAAATTTCTTAAAACGATTAAATCACTCAGTTAAAACTTTAATGCATACCATGCACAAAGTCATCCTATGAATAACCCAATTAGACTAGTGCAACCTATATGATAACAACATTGAATCAGTTAAACCAATTGAGCAAATAGACCTCAACTTAGTAATTATTCAATAGGCAAGTTTGACTATATAAATAGATATACATAGAATGTACAATATCCATAGAAGGATTAAATACAAAAAATGCCTTTATTAACAATTTAATTTATTTACATTATCATAAGGCAACCTAAAAAGATATGTGCAGCTCATGCATGAGATTTGTGAGAATCCGTGTGTCAATGGATCAGGGATTTTCTAGTAGACTCCATTTAGTATAGGCCTATTTTCTGCAATTTACTTTTAAATTATTTTTTTGGAAGGAGTAACTTTGGCCTTCCTTACGATTTTTGGGAAATATATTTAACCAAAAACTCAGGATAAAGTTCACGAGGGTAAAAAAAACCCATCTACTCTGATTCTTAAGAATTTCAATCGGCCATCTTTGAGCATCACAAATATTTTTAAGGTCTAATAACTTACTTAACACCTGTACATGTACATCACATCTATTTTTAATACTGTACTGAGCCTTGAATAATCGGTCATGTAATATGGAGCTGGCGTTTGTCAAACCACTTATTTTTGTCTGCTGATAGTGCAATTTCCGAACAACTCGGGAAGAAAAAAATTCCACTCAGCCTTAAGCCCTGTTCACACAATGATGGTAACGGCCAATGACAAATAAATAAAAAGAAGTTGTTTATATAAACATTAAATTTATAATAGAACGATACAATAACAAAGTTTGCTTGTATATTACAACAAAATTTTTTTTATAAAATGTATTAAAATGATTCATAATCCATAAAACTGTAACATAATGGAACTTCAAATAGTTTGTTTATACGTCATTTGATTTGATTTGTGAAAATAGTGTTTTTATTGTATACAATTAAGGTTTAGCATGTCATTCTAGTATAATAGCTCTCCAATTTCTTTGAATTTCTACAAGGAAAACTTATTTGTACCTGTTAATTACTGTTGATAATTACCATCAGTTATCAGGATTTTAAAACTATGATTGGGGCTGAAGTTGGTAGTGATTTCCAAAACCTGTCGGACAATTTAAAATTTGTTTCCGCCGGTTACGCATAAACTATACCAGAGGCAGATGCAGACTTTTGTTTTAAAGAGTGAGGGGCGGTAGAGGTTCAAAGGTGTGGGGAGGGGCTAGGGAATGTTTCTCTGGAAAATTTTGCCTTTAGATGACCGGAAATGGTCTCAGGGGCGTGTCAATGGGTCACTATTCTTGTTTTATGACAGCTGAGTATGTTTCGTTTTATATACTGTACAAATTCAATATATTATTGCTAATATAGTATTGATATACCCCTATATCCGCTCCTGAATACTGTTGTTCATGCAATTTTCTAAAGTTGAGGTGAGTTAATGCCTGACACCAGTGAGCTTATACCAGGTTCATTAAGTAGTTATTTTCTAAATACGTATTTCACAAACACATTTAATAATACTATCTTTGTTTTACATAACTAAAATAAATAAAATATAACAAACATTAAATAAATCAATAAGAAGAATATTGTACAAATTAACTACCACTGGGTATTATTTTATTAATAGTACATGCACTAAATGCATTACTGTCATACATAAAGATATTTGAAAATGACAATTTAAAAACAAATCTAATTCCTATGTGCAATGTACATATAATAAGAAATTTAATTTTAAAATCATACTTCTTTGTCGCAATGTAGTAACACAGGTCAACTGAAATGGAAAATATAAAACTATATTTTGTAGTTTTTAATGTACTGATTTTCCACAGGAAAACTACCACAACTCTAACAAATTTCACTCATATGTCCATTAATGTTACAAGGTTTCTCATAAAAATAACTATTGCATACATACTAAACATTTTACAAAATATATGTTACAAAGCCTAAAAATCCAATTCTGTTAAATGTTTACATCCATATAATAAAATTGAATAAATTATTAAAATTATATAAAATATCTTTGGAACATTTTAGAAACAAGCAAAATGCTTGTTGCTACATAAAAATACATCAACAATTCAAATAATTATCATTTAAAAATATAAATAATAATAAAAATAATATTATAAATAAATTTTAATCCTGTTTATGCTTTAACTAAAGCCTGTTTTCCTGTCGATCGTTGAGTTGCGGCGAGTTGCGTTGAGTTGAAAATCGTTAAAGTTGAACCTATCTCAACTTCAACGATTTTAAACTCAACAACTCGTCGCAACTTAACGATCGACAGGAAAAGAGGCGTAAGGTTTTTTGGAAATCATTCCTTTTACCTGGGCTTCAGTTTCTCTCTGGAACACAACAGTGTCTTTTGTGAGGGTTCAACTCGCTTTTATTTAATTTTTTCCATTTTAATTGTTTTCTGATTTTCAAAATGACATAAAAAATACGTCCTACTCTGGGACGCTGTTTCGTAAAAGTAAATGTAAATAAAGCTGGTCAGTCCATAACGGCTGACTAGTTTCAATTTGATCTCACAGGATTTATTTCATTATTTTCAACAACTTTAAGCCTTTACCTCAGAAAACTATATGGTAACTAAATAGCTCTCCCTGGAGCACATTGCCAATAACATCATAGTCATACAGACAAGCTCCATCAATATATTTTAAGCCCTTAAAAAACCCAACTTTTCTTCTAACATTACCTATTTTTTCTTAATTTCATGATTGTTTAGTTGAACTTAAACCGCATTGAGGCTTTACCATAATGTGCTATACAATTGAACCTCCCATGAGAACACCTCCCTAACGGACACCGATTCAAAACCCTGTTTGTTCTTCCCATTTAATTTTTGTATTGGTACCTCTTGTAAGTGCCCTTGGACACGTCTTGATTAAAATTTTTATTTTTTGTTAATTTACCTCCCATAAGTGGCCACTCGAAAATCTTGTGATTTTTTGGACAACAAATACAATTTCTATACAAAGTCTGTACACTGTAATGGCTGAGAATTACTCTAAACCAACCGATCTTAAAAAATAAATATTTAGTAAAATATAAATTGTAATGTCTAAAAAATTAAGAGGCCTTCTGTGTTGAGAAGGCCATGGAATGTTGGACATACGCTCGTATACATGATTTTAAAAAGTGTGGCCCTCTTTCGACTGAACCTTCGTAAGCGGTCATCTATGATAAGGGGGACACTTTTCCAGGATCTGAGGGTGTCCACTTACGGGAGGTTCAACTCTATAAAAAACACAACATTATTATATAAATACAAAAAAGTTATTGTCAGTGTCTTTAAATGTACGGTACTTAAGTTGAAAACTTGATGATGATGACGACGATAACAATAACAGGCTAACTTAAGGGCATGTTTCGACAGGAAAAAATCAAAAGGATAAAAATTATCAGATAAAGGTCCAGCAGAAAATGGGGTAAAAAAATATTCAATAAACGTCTTAAATAGAATTATTTTTACATCTGGCTAAGTATACAATAAATAAATTTTCCAATTCAAATACATATTTTTTTTTTAAGTATCCGAGTGATGAATGGGGAAAATCCAAGAAACCATGTGAGTTAGCAGGGTGTGGTGGTCCATAGTTCCTTGAGACGATAAGGCGCTATGTAAATCAAACTACATCACATTACTTTACCCCAATCTCGTTTAAAAGAGAAAAAAGGTCACTTGTACTACTCCCCACCCCACCCTCCTCAACCCCCAAATACACCTGGAGTTGTCATAGACAAATATTAAGGTAGTAACATTTTCAAGTTTTAGTTTGTGTGTTAACCAATTCCACAGGCCGTTATCCCCGGGTGGTTAAATTAGATTAAAATGTAGGTGAGGGTTCTTAATAAACTAAAATCTAAGCCAAAACCAAACACCCAACCCCTCCCTACACGCCACCCAAACTCACAATCGTATATCTTCCCCCATTTATTCGCACCAACGAAAAGTAAACAATGCCTGTGTAGTATCATCTCTCAACCAAAGTCTTCCGCCACATAGTTTGCTGTGTTTTAACTGCAGTAAATTCTTCAAATTGATTTCACTTTTTGGAATTGAAAACTTGCGCAGTACTAGAGTGAATTTGAAATATCCACGGTAACGTACTAAATCAGCAAATATACATGTCAACATAAAAATCACATCCTTATAATCAACATTTACATTTTTTACATTATAACACAAATTTTCAAATAGTTTTAACCATGAAAATACTGATTCATGCGAATAAATTCGCTAAGTGAAAAATACCACCACAATCAAATGAACAGTTGGGCAGCGTTGTCCAGTAACAAAAGAATGTAACATTGTATTGAGACATCATTATTGGTATACTATATAGCAACGTTCCGAAAACTATCAGACACATCTGAATTTAGGGGCACAAAACTTCCTTTATTAGCCATTATCCTATACAGGGCAACATATAGTTTTCTGAGGCCACAAAGACGGGAATTTAAAAATAAAAACTTACAAAAAAAAAACCACAATATACCCAGATACTACTATGGTGTCAAATCTGAGAATACTTTATCAACCCTCGAAAAATCTACAACATTGATAAAGCAAATGAAAGAAAAATACCATATTTATTAAATCGACTAGTCTCAAGTAATCAGCGTGAGAATCATGCGTCTGCGGCCTTCTCCTGCTCTAAGCCTAAAGTCTTATGTGCAGATTAAAAAATTTCCACCTTATTTTGGAATTCTAAATTGAATGGTATTATCTTCCATTTTCTTTTCAAAACTTATGCCTGTGCTTGTCTTTAGCTTGGCATACAGTATATGCTTTTTTTGGGTACAAGCTTCTTAGTAAAAAATGGAATATTTTACCAAAACTGTCACTGGGCATGGATTGGTCACTTGTAGCTTTAATGTACTCGAAAGGACTAACGAATTTGCAGAACGTCACTTTATAGAATACTTGCATACCCGTGTGTATCCCATGCCAAAGGTAAAAGTTGAAAATATTGGTAAAAACCGCACCATCTAGTATTAAGACTGCCAAATTTATGGCTTTCCCTTGAACCCTTTCACACGGGAAACAATCGTATTACCAGAATTTGACCTGTGTTAAATGGTTTAGACTGACAATAATGGCGGCATGGTTATGGTAACATTGTAGTATTTTCTGTATTAAAGCGGCTTTAGTCCAGCTAAAGGTAGGGCACCCTATTTTTAGAAAACTATTTTGATAGCTAAGATTAGTGGAACCAATGGTTCCACTAATCTTGTAATACTGTATTTATTATTTTGTTCAGAAATTAAGGTTTATTTTTGGGTCCCACATGAGAACAACTTGTATATTCTTATGCAAGTATTCACAACTATACCGAGTATTTTTTTTCATTCTCATGTCAAAAGCTGGACTAACAAATTATATCTCTATATCTCTCTGATGCAACAACTTATAACAAAACATAATAGAAATACCCATTGCTTATCTGGGTTTAATTCATAGATTTATTATACAGCTAGATAGTGAACTTAACACTGTGGAATTGCAGTCCCATGTAGACGCCTACTATTTTGATTCCGTCAGCCTTTGTCAAAAACATGTAAGTCAAATAATAATAACTGTTTTACAATTGTATTTTTAACATTCTTTTGTTATACAAATTATTTACATTTGTCAAACATATTTTATGTTGTCATAGTCTTTAGATTTTAATTAAATTTACTTCATTTATTGATAAAATTGAAACTTCTATGAAAGATTGCACATGCGCAATTTCAACATAGCAACAGGGTTAGAACATAACGCGATTTGATTGGTTGGATTCCACAATAGTAGGCGCCTTACATGGAACTGCATTTGGAGCTATGTATTCTGTGGAGGTTCACCATCTAGCCGTAAATAATATATCTATGGATTTTATTCAATCTTTATCCCTCAAGTGCAAACTTGGTGGTCTAGTGGTATAATACCATGCTAGTGATTTGGAGATGCGTGTACGAGTTCCACCGAGAACAATTTGTAATTTTATTCATAAATATTCTCTACCGTATGATTACTTAGTAAATTTCATGTCAAATTCTGGCAAAAAAATGTAAATCTAGTAACCTCACTGATGCAAAAATTATAGGAAAAATATATAGAAGTACACGATCCATATTTGGGCTTGAACTTGATCCTTAGCTATCACCTGAAAGGTTCGTGGTCTAGTTGTATGAATACCAAGCTAGAGGTCTGGAGACATGAACATTTTTTTACAAGCATTTTTAACTGTACAATGTATTCAGTACATTTCAGAATTGATCAAACAAGTTAAATGTTAGATATGCTTTGTTTTTCCAAACTCTGATGTGTAAATGTACTGAATACTCAGTACAGTTGAGAACAACTTGCACATTTTTTTCACAAATATTCTCAACTGTACTGAGTATTCGGTACATTTACACATCAGAGTTAAACAAAACAAATTAAATCTAGTGTTCTCCTTGATGCAAAAACATGTAATTACAAGTTACATATTATTTCCATGTCTATTTGACCGTGAACTCCCAATTACAACGGTGAAACAGATGAAAGGAGCCATTGTGAAAAGGAACTAATAGAAGCAATTTACATAAGACTACATCCCAATAACATGAACAGAGACAAAAAATCTTATGAGCTACCACACATTCAGAGCTCCCAAGTCTCCAGGACTTTCCTGGAGTCTCCAAGATCATCTCGCGGACTCCCGGAATTTCCCGGAATTTACATTTCTCCAATAAATTCTCCAGGTTTTTGAAAAACTTTCACAATTAGACAATCTTTTTCAAAATATTTGTTTACAAAAAGGAAATGTGAAGTTTAGCAATGTTTTTATGAGAGTAATGGCATACGTTAACAGTGACAAAATCAGAAACTACTGTTTTATAATAAGCAATGTGTTTAAACACATTTTATGAAGTGTACACAATACAAATGGTGTATGGAAAACCACAAGAAAATCTCCAGGAATTGTTTTTATAAATTGGGACCGCTGTACATCTATCAGAATATCCTCAAAGAGACTGGCTCCAGGCAAGCTGCTTGGGTCATTACCAAGTGGTAATTTCACAATGGTTCCTTTCAAACATTTCCCCATTTCAAAATCAAGCTACAATTACTACAGATGATCATCATATTGTCAATTATTTATGATTATGCCTTGCTATTAGCTGGTCAAAATTCAACCACCCTTCTTCAAATCCTGACTATGATCTGTGATGTGTTGTTAATTTTTAAAAGATACTACTCAATTAGAAAAAATTGAACTTATTTAAAACTATTCAAATAAAAAATCTCTAAATTAAAACCTTTTCAAGTCAACATTTCACACATTCTCTCTAGCTTGAAGTAAATAAGAGTGTGATACTTCCTCCAGATGGGATGCTAGTCAACTGCTGGCTACCTTCCACAACACTGTAGATAAAACATCTGGCTCAAGGACACAAATCAACTGGAAAGTATGAGTCTCAAATTCCCAACATCTCGGTTTGAAGTTCACAATCACTGCATTATCGATTCCCAATAATTTACAAGTGACCAAAATTTTAAATAAACCAATTTTGGACAGAAACTGGCTTCTGACAAGATTTTTCCTGACAATCAAAACAGTTCTAAAACTCTGATTTTATACCTAGCAGCTATCCATTAACTCCAGCAGATCATCTCCTTTACTGGTTTGTGATGATGATTCAACAATATCCAAATCACCCATGATTTTGTTCAGCTCATCACTTGTTTTGTTCTATAAGACAATTAATATAGAAAAATGTAATACAATATAAGATTATAACCCTCGTGTGTGATGTCTGAATACTTTCACTACCAATGTTTTTTTTTACATCGACAGCATGTACCAAAACAAAACTAGGGGATAATATAACATCTTAATGACCTTGGGAAACAAAAAGGTTAAAATTTGTGTCACAGGGCTGTAGCCACTGGGGTGGTTGATCAGGTTTCAACCTGACCACTTTTTGGCAGGTCTACCACATCCCTCCCATAACATAAAAAATAATTATGACACAATATCATTAAAACTATTCTAAAAAGTGTGAAAATAGGGAATTTTCCAGGGGATTTCGGCCGCCGGAGTCATTGACAGCCCTAGCCCCCAGCCAACATCATCTCTGAACAACCTGATCACTTTACATGTCGTGGCTACGGTCCTGTGTCATAACAAAATGAGTTATGTATGCCAGTTCAATTTGAAATATCCACAAAAACATGTAGAAAGTCATAATTTTATAAATTTGTAAAAACACCACTTCCTGTCATTCTCACTGGGCCTTTCACACAGGAAACTGTTATATTACCGTAATTTGACATTGTGTTAAAGTGTTTAGACTGGCAATAATGCCAGCATGGTTATGGTAACATTGCGGTACTTTTTGTGTGAAAGGAGCTTTATAATTTGATCCAAGACAGATCTGGGTCTATGGTGAGAAAAATCTGGGGCTAATAGACATGACCCTTAGCTAAGCAACATAAACCTACATTTTCTGGCCTTTATATATTAGCCAACAACAATGACCTCTATAACCCAGGGGTCGAATTTCCTCAAACTGCTTCTACAACAAATAATTGCTGTGGGCCATGGCTTTACTACAGCAATTTTGTTTTGTTCTACAGCAACAATACAGGTCGTTTTGGT
>JAOTQE010123213.1:0-24324 GCA_025631205.1 Nesometra sesokonis
TTTCAGACCCGGACGCTGATAGGAGGGGTAGGGAGGGGTGCCTGGGGATTTGGAAGAAGCTGGGAAAAGTTTACAATACAACAATTGTTTAGTATACGTGTCTAATATAAAATCTGCTGTATTTGGTGGTCATAAATTTAATTACAGTAGAACACGGATGACGTCATTGGGACCAAACAATTGACCGATTAGTCCTCATGCATGGTTAAAAACTTACATTTATATATAGTAGGCCTATTTAGTATTTGCATTGTTTTTTTTTTACAAATAGGCCTATGTATCTTTTGTTTTTTAAAAAGTGTTTATTTTTACCCTTATTTTAAACTATTATTTTTAACACTAATGGAAACTAAAATGTTCCGGTTTATCAGAGGGCCCATGATCCACGCATTGAGAAGTTTAAGACTCACCCCTCCCTCTTCAAACCCATCGTACAGGCCTGTTATTTACTAGTAGGCCTATGTTAAGTCTAGATAACATTAGGCCTATAGTACAATACAAATAGGCCTACCATAATAATATTATCACATCACAAACAGAAGTATCAGGTGTGGATCCAAGGGGACCCGACCCGCCCCACCGCCTTTTGATTTGGCATATATTATTTGCACCCAAATTATTGTTTGCATACATTGGGCCATAAAGTGTACTAGAGAGCAACTATAGAGAACAATTTTTCCGGTCCTATGCGGGCGCTGGGCCCACGCCTATTGCCATCAGTTTTCTGTTAAAATCTCACAGCTGTGCTTGTCCAACTTGGCATCGGACCCCCTTTTCTAGCTTCGCTGGATCCGCCCCTGCAGTATAACTTATTGACCATAATACTAGCCACCTGTGTCTGTGGTTCGGAGACACAATGGAACACCTCCTCATATGTCCTCTATTAAAACAGCCATGTGATGAGATGGACCTGGCAGTGTTTAATGCTAAATGTGTAAGGCACTGGCTGAAATAGTTTTGGTTCAAGACGGTGATCCGGTTTAATTCGTAAAAAGACAATCAAAAGGCACCCATTGCGTTCCATAGCAGGTGGATCGGCATACCTTTCTGATGTTTTGTGTATTAGCGATAAACTTCACACCACTAAAACTTCATCATTCACTGGTGGCGCATTTCAATAACCATTTAAAATATAATGTACCGACTTGGAGCAAGTCTATGGCTAAAATACAATAGGAGCCTACTGTATCAAGTTGGATTGTCTGTGGATACGAGGAGAAGATCAAACTATCCATTCTATTTTCCCGCGATTGTATCTTAGGTGCCGAATAATAGTATGCATAATTTTAACCAGGATTTTAAGTACGAAAGTCAACACTTTACTATCCACTTAATGTGAACCACTCTCTCTGTTAACATGACGCCAGTAGCAAGAGTCAAACTTGTTGCTAAGCTCCATACAACAGTGAAGGATATATATGCTACAATAATATCCTGTTATATCTGATTACCTTATTGTGTACAAGGTCAATTTAAAAATTGAAGTTAATTAGAAATAATCCAATTTATAATAATAATAATAATATGACCAAGTATAACCTAAAAAAATACAATGGACGTAATTTGAGTGAAGAAGTTTTTACGCATAATTCTATTCATTTGAAAGAATGATATATTATAGCCTACGCCTATACAATTAATCTGATCGTTGACCTCGGTGCTAATAATTGTTGGAAGATATAAATACAGTACCTAATAAATAACATTATTTCTAGAGTATTGATCTTCTAATGGTATACTTAATTCTAGTAGGCCCTATGTTTTTCTTAAAACTTTCTTAATATAAAACAGTTATCACTCGCTTCGAGTGAATTTCACACTATAATAATCACTCGATAATTCTTTTGGTGATCATCTCAGACCGTGAGTGATCCCCACTCTTTCAAGGATGACATTATACAAAATTGAAAATTTCAGAGGTCCCAAGTTTTAGAAGTGAAAAATCAGGAGATTTCATGTCGGCCTCTTTGTCGATCAGATATTTGCGTAAATGCAAATGTGCGACGCGTCACAATAAAAAAACACAACACAGAAAAAATACATAACAATTATGTAAAAACATCTATTTAAATTCTATTTAACACTGTGCAGGGCTGGTATTTTTTTGAAGGGACAGCCGGATTTGCTCCTAGGCTAGGCCAAGACCCACTCTGAATATTTTTGGGAGACACTTAAAATTTTCAGGAGAAAAATGTATTTCAGGAGGGCGGGAGATGACTCAAAAAATCAGGAGGACCACACCATTTTCAGGAGACTTGGAACCTATGCAATTTTATAATGAAATACCTCTATTCAAGTTATTAAAACTACTCTCTTTAAAAGTGAAAATTTTGCACTCAGAAAAGGGTGATAATTTTGTTATTTTACATTAAGGGACAATTATGTAAATTGTAAATTTTACATTAAATGACCATTATGTAAATCACCAGGGGTATCCAGGAATTGGTGAAGGCGGGAGGGGGGTGGGGTGGTGCTGAAGAGGGTACTCGAGGCCTAAATTTTCACATTTGTGCCCTAATTTTATTGTTTTCTTCTCCGAAGTGTGTGTTCGAGCACCCTAAGCACCTCCCACCGGATACGCCACTGATTTAGGCCTTATTTTATGTTAACGATATGCATTCATCTTTTAAATTATGTACTCCTTGCGGATGAAACCATCAACTCGCGTAAATATATGAAATTTAAAAAATATAGTATTATTAAGATTTTCAATTCTTAAACTTTCTTCGTTGAAATCAAAAAAAAAAAAAAATCCAATATCTGGTTTTAGCGTATGATAGTTTCTCGCCGTAATTGACACAATATTCTGTTTCATGACCATCGATTACGTTTCTTTACCTCTAATCAATCACAATTGTTGGGGCTTTAATAAGCTAAGAATCTATTAATGGTAATATTAGGAAACGTCATTATTTGTGTATATAAACATCACAATAATACCATTCACAGACAAGGTTATAATGACGATTGAAAAAAAACCAAGAAAAAAAAATAACTTCAAACAAAAAATAATATAATCATTACAGCTAATTAGGCTTTATGCCAAAAGGGTGAAGAGTAACATATTAATTTATTTACTTATTATTGCCAAAGGCCCCTAGTGAGGGTGGAGCAATTTTTCCACTTTATTTGTTTGTGGAGGTGGGGGGGGGGGGTTTGATTCGAAGCATGCGTTCTAAAAATGAAAACTGAATGCTTCCAGATACCGCCAGTTGCCAACTGGTCAGTTGCTGCTGTCGATGTGAGCGGTGCACGAACATCGGTTGCGACCGATCAGTTTAGTTTCTTCTAGTAGCAAGGTCGATGTACGCTTAGCTTGAGTCAGGGAAGGCTCCAGCTTTTTTGAGTCGGTTTAGCGTCCAGTTTCCGCCAAGAGCGCCTTAGTACGTGGTTGCGGGGTGGAAGTCCTGGCGAAATCTCAAGTGTAGGCAAAATATAACATAAATGAAGCAGGGATACCGGTAATGATGGAAATTAAGAACAATGTTTCAATGAATTTAGAATAAAGCAAGAAGAAAAGTAAACCTTCATATTATGTTGGGAATTTGAAAAGGATACACGGATTTGAAAAGCGTGTTAATAATAGGATAGTGCCATTTCCGAGCATCTAGATGTTCCTTAATTATAACGGCGCGCGGATCTAGACGTTCGCACAGTTCGCTTATGTGAATGTCGGAGACCAACAAAAAAGCTAACATTATATTTTAACATTAGGAGGCAAACTATTTAAAAAAAACTTGTCTTTCTTCTGACAGAGTTCTCGTCATAGACTTAATTCATTATTTATATTAAGTCAAATAACGGTACCCTATTAGAGATGATTTTTATTATTGAAACATGAATAATCTAGGTTTTTTTTCTTCCTGCGTAATGTCGTAAATGTTATCATCAAGCTTCACATGTATTTTATTTTATTAATTTGTTACCATTGCTATGATTGATAGATGTTTTTATTATTATTAATACAATTTAAGTTTTCGTAAGTTTCCATGGGCTACTTATTAATTTGTTATAATAGCAATATCAGACTAATTTTAAAGGTTATTTCTTTATTAAAACATGAATAAGAAATGTCTTCTTTTTTCGGAAAGAGTTTCTGAAAGTGAATTAACCTTCACATAATTTTATTAATTTATATTCATTAGACCTTGATATTATTAATACTTAATGTCTTTTTACGCATCTGTTTGTTATTGTGATTGGCGCAGCGGTTGCGGTTTAGAATCCCAATCGAGATGTCGGGTGTTCGAGACTCATGACAGTTGCACGTGCACTGGGAAACGCACTTTACTCACATTGCTTCAGTCTATCCAGCTGTCAATGGGTACTGGCAAATTGCTTGGAAGTAACCTGCGATGGACTAGCGTCCCATCCAGGGACTATTACACTCTCACCGTAATCTACAGCCCTGATCATTCGGCTTGGAACACAGGTTCCTTACTGGTAACAATATATATAAAGTGTTCATTGTGATGCCATCAAAGAGTAATATAGGCAGATTTTGAATAGCTATAAGTGTATTTTGCGACGGTTAAGCAAGGCATTATTAAAACGATAGGTGGTTTACAATTCATGCAATTATGTACTTTTTCATAGTATTACCCCATCAATAAAAGCAGTGGCATAGAAATCCATGCAATTCGTTTTAAGAGAAGCAGCATAATACTTTGGAATAATGGAAGCGACAGTGTAACTGAACAATAAACATACCTAAAATGTTCATTAAAGTCGACCATTGTAAATGTGGTGGCAGAGCCAAGCAAAATGAGACATAAGTCGAAAAGGTGAAAATTGAGTTTTTATGGATTATAAAACTACACATTATGATTTTTAACAGCAGTTTCTTATGATTTTTCCTTGCGAAGTTATGAACAATCGAAGTTCGAACATTTAAAATGTAAGTTTTGACAAAACTGCATTTGAAAATTTTTTATCTGTATACATTGACTAAATAAGGTAATTTTAAATTGCATTTCTTAAGATGTTTTGATAATATATTTGAAAATTGTTTAGGTAGTATGAAAGTTGGATGTATGAACTGTGATTTTTTGAAAATAAAAATTGAAAAAATTGACCATTTTTAAATTTCTGCCTATTGTGGAAAAGTATCATTTGCGACTCATTTGGTTTGGCTCTGCCACATAAAAACAAGGATCATTATAACGGTTTTCTCTATGAGCATTGTTGTATTACTCCACTTCTTTTTTTTGTTGTTGATTTAATGGTTATCCCATAAAGATACACCAAGCAACTACATAATACAATAAATTCCATAGTAATATAGAGTACAGATCAAACATTGTATGGTAGGCGCACAAACTCAATATTAGAATAGTAATCTTGGCATAATTACAGTCATTAGGTTTCTAATTAGATGATTCTGTTACTGAGAGCAATCAAATATTTATATAGTCGGAATTCGATTTAGTTTCCAATTTAATTCAACGTGGCCAATTATGTCGTATTTTACAGTGCAAAGGCCAAAGATCGGTTTGAGAATTCGTTAGATAACCGATACAGTTTGTAAAGAACGCATTTGGTTTAGAGAACGGGGAATGCCTTGTGGAATGTAAGTGGAGACATCCACTATAAGAGAATGTCAATTAAGGTAAAAAGCCAAGTTTACAAGGCTGTGATCAGAATAGAGTGACTGCACGTAAAAGTGAATAAGCTGGAGGTTGAGATGAGATACTTAAAAGAGAAGTTCTTGGAGTCGCACTGAAAGACCGAATGAAGAGAGAGGTGATTATAAAATAGTCAAGGTGAGACGTTTGGGTAATAACATCCAAGATTGTCGTCTGCTGAAATGATACGGACATGTAAAGATGGTGATAATGATAAGATAGGCAGCAGAAAGAGTGAAGAAAAGTAAGGAAACAAACCATGATGGAAGAGAAGAATGGACTGTATCAGACAATATTGAAGATTGATGGAACTGCAAGTAGTTCGTACCAGAAGGAGACCGATAACAAGACGACTCTACCTACCCTTCTCTCAGAGAGGAAACAAACGCGAAGATGATATTGACCATAGGTACTCAGAACTTGCAATTAGTCTGGCAATACTAGTTACTCTAGTGGCGTGCTTTTGACCGTCTGGACACCTCTATCCGCCCCAATTTCCCCCGCCATTTATATCTACCTACCTAAACAATGGGACGTTATTCTACATTTCTTGTTGTGAGCTAGTTGCAGATTTTTTGTCTAATTTTATTATTATATTAAGTTTTTTCTGAAGTTTCTATTAGCTTTTTATGTATTCTTGTAGAAGCTATTTCTTTTAAATTGTGTATGTCATACATGTTCTTGTTAACGTTCTGAAGTTTACAATTTTATAGTCATAGTTAAGATTTATATCACTATCTGACCCATTTTCAGCTAACCACGGCTTAACAAATTATTAAATTTTGTATAGGACCCGGCAATTACAATTTTCGATGAATTGTGGTTACAAGATATAGGAAGAAAACACAATCAGGAAGATTAACAGGGGATGTAATCGGAAGTATTTGGCTGTATGATAGAATGGCCAATATATTTTAAGACCGGATGATGGGCATAAGCTATTACGCGTGCCCTTGTGAAAGGCAACTTATCTTAATTTAACATTCTTCCACCCATCCACACCCAAAGTTTGAACCGGGTAATCCTGAACAATTTAGGAGTAACTTGCTGTTTGGTTTAAACCGCAAGTAGTACTTTGTAAGTTTAATATAGGGATCGGACGTTAAGTTAATGATTTCCATTCTATTTTGGAATTACCCAATTGCGAATTAAGTTTATGAATTGAGGAAATATAAACAGTATCCGGGCTATGATTGCACGAACAGTTTAAACTAAAGATCCTTAGATCCATAACCCTAAATTAAGTATAATAATACACTACAGAGAATTCATTGTTTCGAGTAAATATCCCAATTGATTAGATCGAGTAATATTAAAATTAGCCACACACTAAATCAGCGGCATATCTAGGAGGTGCTTATGATGCTGTCACTTTAGAGGTAGAGAATAATAAAATCATTATATAGGCATAGGCCTAAATATGAATATCAGTCCTCCGACAAATGAGCACTGTGAAACTAATGTAGGATATGTGTGATTACCCCACCAAAACGCCTGTGAAGTAGGGAAAGTAACGCGTTTTGTTTGTTGCTTTCTTTCTTTTTTTTTTGCTGGTGAAAATCAGATATGTTTGACTCTTTTCCCAAATCCTACTGGATAATTCCCTGGAAGTATTTTCTACCACAGCATTTTAGGAATTGCAACAGAATCGGATACGTCATAATTTTCGTAAAATTTGGATTGAGCATCGTTAAATACCTGTAACAACTGATTAGAATATTACGATGATCATTAACAATTCATAAAGCCGGGCACTTCTGGGTCGTGCGACGGTCGTAAGACGGTCGCACTTCTAAACCGTCGCTCCCTGTGTGTGTGGTTTCCAGACGGGTTTTTTAAGTGATTTCCCTGTTGAATAAAAAAAAACCGTCGGCCGACGATTATAAGACTGTCATCGCGTCTGGCAATCACACACACGGAGAGCGACGGCTTAGTTTTGCGACTATCGTACGACCGTCACACGACGCAGTGAGTGTCCGGCTTAATAAAAACATTGGGGGATATTTTTCAACACATGAAATTACAAACACTGCCATGTATCTGCCATGTATCTGCCATGTATCTGCCATGTATCTGCCATGTATCTGCCATGTATCTGCCATGTATCTGTTTCCGTTTTAGTACGGTACTTCGTATAGTTGCGAAAACTTCCCATTTCCTTTCTTCAAACTAAACAAATTTACGGCGATCATCATTTGTAAGTAAAAACTTGGACATAATGGAGCACATTTATTAACTTAGAAAAACAATGTGTATTCGTTTCCGTATTGATAGAGTGGCAAGACCGCCAATTTCACCTTACTTATAATAATTGAATTTTACGGCTATGAACTATCGTATTCTTAAGTACAGTTGAACCTCCCGTATGCGGACATCCTCGGGTCCGGGTAAAGTGTCCGCTTACGAGAATTTCAGCTGATAGAGGGCCCAAGTTTTAAATATATGCATACGCCCTTTTGCCTCACATTTCACGGCCTTCTCAACACATATTGCCTTTTAAATGTCTATACCGCATTGTACATTTTATTAAACATTGTTTAGCATTTTAGAGATTAGTTTTAGTAATATGATTCTCAGCCATTACAGAATAAGAAGGATTTTGTTGTACAGAAAAATCACTCAATTTTTTTGGGATGTCCGCTTATGGGATGTAAATTAACATACAACCTAAATTTTAGACGAAAAGTGTCCGCGTCCGCTTACAGGAGATGTCCGCTTAAGAAAAATACCAAATTTACTGATTAGATAGGAAGAACAAACGGGTCTTTGAATTAGTGTCCGTTATGGGAGGTGTCCGCTTACGAAAGGTGTCGGCACAGGAAGGTTCAACTATAGAATATTGGATATATTTTGAACATAGTTTCATCAACTTACAAAAACGAATGCGCATCCTCTTCTGTTTTCGTAAAGTTACGAAACCACCCTATTAATTAGTATCAGGGAAAAGTTAAATTACAATTAGTATCTTACATCAACGTAAACGGAATTTGTAATGAACTAAAGAACTAATTAACTAAAATATACCCATCTGGTTTATAGCCTAGGTTATCGTAATCTGTTATATATACCTTTCCTTTTGCCTTTAATTAATACAAACTGTTTTCTCCCTTACAACCTTGAAAAAGTAAATAATAATATAAGTTATCGTGTACGTTATATTGAGTTATCGTGTACGTTATAATTAATTGGTTTTTGTTTTTCTTAATATTAACTGGTTTCACTTTGCTGAATATTGATATAATTATTCTGAAAATCTAGCATAAAGCTTTATAATTAACATATTAAGATACATTGGATGAACGAGACTTAACCGGTGCGAGTCAAGGTCTGATATGATATATCCCCGTCAAGCGAAAATGACGTTATAATATTTGTTCAATCTTTTATTGCGTAACCGTATATCTGCCAACTGTCACTCACTCACTCATGGGCATCTAATGCAGGGGCGTATTGCCAGGCACAGATCCAAAAGGGGGGCGGCGCAGACGGGCGCCCCCTATTATCGTCAAAACGTACCCCCCCCCCCTTATATTAGGTGCGCCGGGTCCAAAATTTACAAGAAAAAGCTAAAATACGGTCAAACTAGGGTACCAGGGCACCAAAATGGGGAAATAAACTTTCTTTTTTTTGCTCGTCAGGAAAAAAGTGGCAACCACGCCCACCCGGACCGGAAAAGTGCGCCCTCCCCCTTTCGGCGGATCCTGGATCCGCCCCTGTATGCAGAATTTTTGAAAAGGAGAGGGTGGAAGGGGGACCGATAGAGAGTCAAAGTTCTAGGATTCCGGGGGCATGCTCCCCGGGAAATTTTGGACTTTAGATGTCCTGAAATGGCCTTAGGGGCGTGTTAAGGGATCAATTGATCAACCACCCCCCCCCACCCGTTAAATCCGACCCTGTATTGGACACGTCTCACGCATACATCGTACTGCTTTCCTAAACAAGAAAGAATTGTAATAATACAAATCAGACCATAAACAAGAAATCAAAACTCTGATGAACATGTCGCTAGGCCTACAATGTAAGAGATCGCTACATAAGGTAAACAAAAGGGCAAATAACACATTTTTAATTTATTTATATTTTGCTTGTTGAACCAGATTGGTTACCTGATGCCGGTGTCAAGCAAATGTAGGTTCAGTTGAGAAATAAGGTGCAGAAACCGACAGAACCTTGACATTGGATTTCCAAATAATAGGCATGTAATAATCGATTGTGTGTATTATTATGGATATTCTTGTTTATCATTTTTAGAAATATTGTAGCGGAAATTTAATGTGACATTTAATCAACACTACCTTATTGGTTGTCCCATGCTCTACTTAAATGTTTGCCTTTATTATTGTGTTCCAATTTCGAAAGGTCCTTGGTTTAAATCTGTGCAAATATTGAAATTGGCTGTGACCTCATTCAATTGCGAGCAGCATTGAATCTTCTGGGACAACTAATTGCATTGTTGACTGTTTAATTAAACATAAGTTGATTATTTCTCATCTATATTCTAATTTCTTTTGGCCAAGAAATCTTATAATACCAAGCTATTCTAGTAAAGTGGGTTACTGGAAACATGAATGAAGAAGTAAATTCTGTCAAGAACTCAGGCCCGTAAACTTAGGCATATTTGATAATCAACCAGTTCATTGAAATATAAAGGACTACAATATAAACTTAGGTACTTGACACCAAAGGATACTGTACGTAACAGTCATGGCAGCAAGTGCAGGAGGCTTGTGCGCGTGTCTTGACTGACAGCAGAAAAAGGAAGCTTTGCGCTAACTCTAAATAAAACAATATTCCAGGTCTAAGAGAGGTGACAGCCTTGTCCTGGTGACTATTGAGGGCAAGATCTTTAGAAGAGGAATAAGACGAAAGAGTTGGTTTCAATAAGCAGATACATGCGATCCCGAACTAGGCTAATGATATACAAAGAATGTCATCATAAGATTGGCCTTTCTGTGAAACTGCACACGGATTCTTTAAGGCACACCAACAGAACTGAATATTGTGTTCCACATGTATCTTTGTGTGGATGGCTTAATTTATCCAATTCCCATTGTATGTCTCATATTGAGGAAGTTGCAAAGAGCTACTGATAATTCGTTTTATACTTCAAACTATAACAGATAATATACGTTACTCTGTCTGGAGGTAAAGGTCAGAAACAAATCTCTTCAATTTATTTATCGAATATTAGTTTGCTGAAGATTTTTTTCTCATTTTTTTCTTTCTTTTTGTCTTTTGTGGGGGTAACCCACCTTTATTCTCATTCATTCTCACTTATCATTATTTTTTAATCCAAAAGCTTTCTTTTCGATTTAACACTTGTAATATAGCATAGAATTCCTTTAAAAGTGTTTTGTTATTATATTTTTAGGCCTAGTTTTTAACCTTTTACACTTTTAGTTAAAAAATATTATAATATAAGACATATTACAACTGTACGTCTATCATATTATAGGGCCACGTTTGTTCTGTTTTTATTCTAAAGTGGAAATACGCTATTTTCTTATATCTGTTTTTATAGAATTTTCATTTTTCATCACATTAAATTTTCTCATAATTAAACGTATAAGACTACTTATAAAATTATAGTATATATTCCAATCAAAAACTTAAACGTCATCATTAACGTCAACAAATATACGTATTTAATTATCCTAATTTTACGTATACTCGTATAACAAAACATGCTTGTAATATTTAGTATTTACAGTTTATATTTATATTCAATATATAAATGTCAACCAATTTGAAAAAGGAAAACATAAGAATTCGCACAACCAAAACCATATGAAGAAAGATTGAATTTAATAGTGTATAAAATTTTCATATATGTTAGCTGTACTTATATTCTGTAAAATATAGTATTGCTCTAATCCAGTCTACTCTGCTTCCCAATTAGTTCTCTTCCTATTTTCCTTTTTTAACACTATAATTTTAATGAAAAGTTCTGGATCTTCTCCCATTTTTGTATACCTTTTTCTGCGTCAATAAATATGTCACACTTTATTCTTAAACTAATACCGCATTTAAAAGAGGTCCAAAGAGAAATGTTTTGTGACTTATATAACTCAGCTAATACCTTTTGCTTATAGATTGTAAAAGACGTAGATGTGAAAATGTAATCTACTAATGACTTTCCGGTTCCAAGTACGAACTTTTTGAATGAAGGACTTTCATGTTCAATACATCTTAAAATTCTATGTTTCACCAAAAAGTTTGAATGTACCTAGAGTTATATAACATGTGGTATTTATCTTCAACCTTTCCACACTTTCTACATTTTTATTTTCCATAGGCCTAGTCTATTGTTTGTTGGTAAAATTCTATGCAAAAGCTAATAATTGAATTGTGCGATTTTTTTGTCTTTCATTTCACGTACCTTATGCAACCAACATATGATTTCCAATCTATATTATAATCATTACAATATTTCTCCCATTTTACATGACTCAAGGAGGGACAAAAACAGCATTTATCGAACATGAATACACTGTTTCTGTTTTTATACATACGTATTTGTTTCTAACATTATCATCTGCTATATTGTACATATAGTCATTTGTTATTGTAATATGTTTCCAATTATATGGATATTATTTAACCAGTTTGATTTTCCTTTCAATTTTGCAAGTATTTCTTCTGACTGTAAGCATTTATTTTTATAAACAGTATCCTCATAGGTTTCAAATTGTTTTTTTTTGTTGCTTCTGTTAAACTGAATACATGCTATTATCATTTTTTTTCTTTCAGATACTTCCAACATGCCACTGACATTATGGAGATCCCGTTGAAAGTCTATTCTATCGAATATGTGATCTTATTTATCATACATTTATTTATTGCATCCTTGCAATCACATATGCCTGACATCCAAAACAACGTCTATAGACAAGACGGTGACGTCATCATAGGCGTGTTGTTAGACATTCATCAGCCTGATGCGGATGGTCAGTGCATCAGAATCCAAAATCCCGGTGTGCTTGAACGTCTTGAGGCCATAGTGTTTGCTATAGATCAAATAAATTCTCGCGATGACATCTTACCAACTACTGAAATTGGATTTGAGGTCCTTGACACGTGTAGTAAGCAGACAGAGACGCTCTCACAGGCCATGCGCTTTATACCACCTGGCAACTTCCAGTCTGGATTGTGTACGCCTACCTCAGATGTGTGCAATTCCAATGTTGTTGCTGTAATTGGAACAGAGTGGAGTGCAACTGCAATATCAGCCGCCATGTTGTACGGTCTTATCCATCTACCGATGGTTAGTTATATGGCCACTAGCGACGACCTTACGGATATGGATCTATATCCTTACTTTGTACGTGTAGTTCCACCTGATCGGTTTCAGGTTAAAGCTATGGTTGATATGTTGTTACAGTTCCATTGGAACTACGTTTCTGTTCTGTACACTGATGATTCTTACGGTCGAAACGCCATCAAGAATTTAATGAGAGAATTAGCACAAACATTGGAGGATGGAACTCCTATCTGCCTTGCAAATAACTTTCCTATAAGTGTTGATTCGTTTTTTCCAAACAATTATGATGATGTTATAGACGCGTTAAGATATTCTGAAAATTCCAAAGTCATTATCTTAATTCTACGCAAGGATCAGGCGAACGGTTTCCTTGGCGCTCTGCGCGAATCGGGACTGACCGGCCAGTATCAGCTGATCGGAAGCGATGCCTGGGGATCTAACATAGACGAAATAGATGCAAATAACTTAATTGTAGCACAAGGAACCTTAAATATAAAACTGCATTCCACTACTGTCAAAGAGTTTGAAGACTACTTTCAATCACTGACCCCAGAAAATAACGAGAATCCTTGGTTCAAAGAATACTGGGATGCGTATCAATGGAATGTGAGCAGAACTGACATCCACACAACAGCATCGGAGACAAACGTCCGCACCAATTATATTGAAGACTTCAGTAAAGGAAGCTTGGTATCTTTAGTCATTGACGCAGTCAGAACAATAGCACACGCCGTGGACTCTATGCATAATAACGGTCACTCTCTCGTCGATAATGGACAGGTATTGTTCGAATATATGATCAATACATCATTTCTTGGATCTAGTGGTTGGATAGAGTTTGATGAAAGTGGTGATCTACAGGGTATATATGACATCGCAACAATTCAGTTAGTCGATAACCACTACCAGATGAAAGAGGTTGGTACATGGGATAGTGCGTCAGAAAACAGACTACAGATTGACCAATCGAAGATGGTTTGGATTGTGAACGGTAGTGAGAGTACGTATCCTGTTAGGTCGCGGTGTAGTCTGCCATGTCAGGCGGGCCACATTCGTATTGACATCGACGCCTGCTGTTGGACTTGCGTCAATTGTTCTGAGCATCAGATACCCGTTGATGAAGATTGTCACACATGTTCGGATAAGGAGCGTGCAGATTTTAACCGTACGACATGCGTGGTAATTGAGCCAGAATACATGAATTGGAGTAATCCCTGGGCGATTGCACTCTCCGTAATGGCCAGTTTTGGCTTATGCGTTTCAACATTTGTTCTGGTTATGTTCTCTAAGTATAATAAACACACGTTAATCAAAGCTTCAAGTAGGGAACTTAGTAGCATCATGTTGTTTGGTGTTTTCATGTCATTCAGCTTAGTTTTCAGTATTATCTCCAAACCAACTATGACAACGTGTTTGATTAACAGAATCGGGTTCATGATATGCTTCACATTTACGTACGCTCCGTTGCTTGTTCGAGTCAATCGGATTTATCGAATATTCAGTGCTGGAAAGAAATCAACGAAGAGACCAAAATTCATTAGTCCTCGGTCGCAGATTACGATGGCGAGTCTTTTGATCGCTGTTCAGGTATGTGTTCAAATTTGAACTTTTACACACGTACATGCGTTTCTACCTGAGACAACTAGTCTCAGATTTAACCTTCCATTTTATGTTTGTGTTATCATTCGTCTAGGTAGTTGATAATTAAATATATAATAAAAACTTTCCATCTGGACTTGCGTGTTTTATTGTGGCAACGTTTCACGTCTTATCCAAGACGTTTCTTCAGGCCGACTGATGTTATCGTCAATACTCCGATTTTCTCCCTATGAACCTAACATCCGGTCACAGGTCAACATATTGATGATAACATCAGTCGGCCTGAAGAAACGTCTTGCATATGATGTGAAACGTTGCCACAATAAAACACGTAAGTCTAGTTGAAAATATTTTATTATATATTTATCTTCCATTTTATGGTTACATATGGTGTGGACTTTCATACACTTAAATATGAACCAAGTTTGAAGTCATTGTGACAACTATGCCAAAACGTATGGCTGATTTCGAGAATTTGACAATGTTCTCGATCATAAACTTGACCTTTGACCCCCGTCCATTCAAATTACGGTCACGTGACAAACTTTCAGACACTTAAATATGAACCAGGTTTTAAGCGTATGTGAAAACTATGCCAGGACTTACGAAAGTTGTCATGAATTTTATCTTTTGCTTGTCAGTAAACATGACCTTTGACCCTTACCCATTCAAATTATGGTCCCTGGCATACATACTTTTATACTCCTAAATACTAACCAAGTTTGAAGTCTATGTGACATCTGTGTCAAAACTTATGGTTGGTTATGTGAATTTGATCTACTTTGACATTGACCTTTAACCCTACCCCTTCAAAATATGATCACCTTGTGATCTGTAGTCAAGGAACATAGTGGCCAAGTTTTAAGAGTTTTATAAAATATGTGGCTTGTAGGCTGTTCACAATCAAACACACAAACAAACACACATACAAACAGGAGCGAAATATAATGTCCAACTTCGTTGACGGTAAAAAGCGTTCAATTCGTGTGCGGCATCTTCTTAACATTTCAATTATAAAATATTATTGAATATAGGCTTAATACTATACCAGAATGGATGGAGGAAATATTAAATTACGTCCAAGGGCTTGTTTACAAAGATCTTTCTGGTGATGATTGAGCACTCAGACCTGGAGACTCTGCTATTGAGCTGTTCATTTTTTCCGAAGAGTATACTGAATTATTAACATGAACATGAATTAAAAAACGCGGATCATTAGACGATGATTACTATGATGATTATGATGTAGATAATAATTGGGCATAAACAAAGTGTTATGTCGCCCAAGCACGAACGACGCAAAATTTCAAAAATCAGGATCGGCCTTTTAAAAATCACATTTACAGATTTTTTAGCTAAATACATCATAAATAATTTATAAATACATAAAATTATCCAAATATTTGTAAATAACTAAATTATCAGAAAATTTAAACACTGTATATAAAATAAAAACATTGTCATGTACCTACTAAAAGAAGATTTCAAGTCGGACCGACCCATTTTCAAAAAGGCTGGACTTGGGCGATAACGAATTTTAAGTCCTCCATGACGATGGCGAAAGACGATGATGATGTGAAGTTTTGTTATACACTGTGCAACGCAATTTAAATTTCTTTTTTTTAATTGAAAATTGCATAGTTTATAGTTTATTTGCAGGTAATTCTCATTTTTATTTATTTTTTCTTCTCAGTTCTTAATCAACGGAGTTTACCTCTTGAAAGGCAAGACTGCAGTTGATAATGTTGTTGTAGAGATCCACGTACGAACTATACTTGTATGCCGTATCGAGTTTGTAGAACTAGTTGGCTCTCTAACGTACAATTTATTTCTTATCTTGTGTTGTACAATCTACGCGTTCGTATCTCGTAAAGTCCCAATGAACTACAACGAGTCGCGGTTCATCAGCATTAGTGCGTACACGACGTTAGTCATCTGGCTCGGGTTTATTCCAAGCTACTTCCTCGTCAGTGACACTTTAATCAGGGCTAGCGTCATGTCACTAGCGATGATATTCAGTGCATTTGTGACGCTTATATTCACGTTTATACCAAAACTGTATGCAATAATGTATCTGAATGCGGAGAAAACTCAAGTTGGGACGTACCAAGTAGATAAGATGACATCGTCACAAGGTAATTCACCTAACCAGCAAGACGGCGTTTCAACTGGGAGGAATAAGATTGCGCCATTGGTTCCTAGGCCGCCCTCTTCCGTTCAAAACGACGGGAATGAAAGTGTTGCAATAGGGAACATGAACTAATTATACAATACAATGAGGCTAGGCTTTTGTACGAAACTACTGGTTCAATATTCAAAAGATATCAACCTGGAAACAGTTAAATGTGATTTAACTGTTCCCTGTTATCGACATAATGGTACATTGATACAAGTTATATGTCGACCAAAGAGTGTAGAATGTATCCTACAATCTATACTCTTTCAGTAGACGTACTTTTCGCATTTTATAGTACGTTAGAAAAGTTTTCGATAAGTGAGTCACTGGTGGCGCTATCTAGAAAACTTAAATAACGTAATTTAGGGCCTAGTTTATTGAACATCCTACCAATAACTAGATCCTGCGAGATCATACGAATAACATAATCATATGTGAAATATGTAAATAATTTGTATGACGAAAGAATGTTAAAAATACAATAATTTTAAAACAGTTATTATTATTTAACTTACATGTTTGTGACGAAGGCTGACGACCGTCAAATAGTAGGCGCCTACATGGGATTACAATTCTACAGTGTTACGTTCACTATCTAGCCGTAAAAAATAAATCCATAGTTAGGCTACATTTGATTTCTCATAGAAAAAGATTCTACAGATGACGAATTGCACCTAACGTTTGTAAAACTACAAATAAACTGAGTATTTACTTTATTACGAATTACGAAGAATTTTTATTGCAATCTCTCATTATATATACAAATAAAATATAAATCAAAATTGAAGTTTAACAATAATAACAAACATATGACAAATACAAAAAGATTAACAGTAACACAGATTAAAAAAATAACTACTGTTAGGATTTCAAAGCGATTGAGCCAATCTCAGAGAAAACTACGTCGTTGTGACCATAACTTAATTGAGGCAGCTTCTGGGAAATGGACTTTCCGGTGACCAATGTCAGATCTTTTATCGAATAAAATGGAATTTTTCAATCTTAATCAAAAATTTTTACCCCATGAATGTCAGCACAGCTTGATCACGTCGCTATTGTTAATTCTGTAGGCCGAAGTTACTACCAAAAAAGGGCACATACGCCCATAAACTTTACCATATTTTGTGAGATGAACTATTCAAAACTGTTTAAAACATTTTATAAAGTCTGAGTTTACCTCTCACAAAAATGTTCTAAAAATGAACGAATCCTACTCTTCGCATTTCCATAGTACGTTAAAAAAAGAGTGAGTCGCTGGCGGCGCTATCTAGAAAAAAAATGGATAGTACCATGATTTCGTTGCAATTAACCTGTTTATTTAATAAAAATTCTACAATAACGTTTTACCCACCCATGTTCTTTTGTATTAAAACTAGTAGTTTTTTGCTGAGAGAAACAATGAGAGAAAGTTTAGGGCTTTACAGCTTTTATCAAAACGTATGCCTTACGATTCGTATTAATTTGTGAAAATAGGATCATCAGGCACCAAATGCGTTCCATAGTAGGTAGATTGTCACACCTACCTTTACTGATAATAATAATAATAATAAAAAAAAAAATAATAATAATAATAAGAAAAAGATACCTTTTGGAACAAAACTGTATACTGGTATAAAATCCAAACCTTTATTGATGTTTGAATGCATTTCACATCCCAAAACTTTAACCGCTGCTGGCGCACTTCATTAAACACTTAAAATATAAAATACAGACTTGTGGCAAGTTAGGAAAAAAAGCATACAAATTTTGTATACACTCTTCTGTTTGAAATGCTTGGTATTGGCGGCAGGGAAATATGTATGTATGTAAAATGTATAATTAAAGTGAATGGCATTGAAATACCATATAATGTTATTTCAACAAAATAATTTCTTTGGCAATTTTTAATAACAAAATATTAAGCATTTTTATTCTCTACTGTACTATTGTATGTATAAAATACCAAAGCATAGCAATGTAATAATATCATTTATATTGTGATAGGGCGGATTGTTAATTATTATATACTTAATATTTTCATTATTTTAGGTGATAAAATTTTATTGCAAATGTTTCGTAAAAGAACTTAATGTCGGTAAATATAATAGAAATTGTACTTTATTAAGGTCAGTCATATAGTCTTGGTTCAAGACGATGATTCGGTTTACTTCGTGAAAGACGATTAAAAGGCACGCATTCGTTCCATGGCAGGGGGGTCGTCATATCTTTCTGATGTTTGGATGTATATTAACAACAAATCTCACACCACTAAAACGTCATCGTCCACTGGTGGCGCATTTCATTAAACACTTAAAATATACTAGTACTGTAATATACATACTTGGAGCAAGTCTAGGTCAGTCATTACCGTGGTTATATGTCGACTAAATAAGTAATTTCTTGGGCATTTTCAATAATAAAATATAAAGCATTTTTATTATGTGTTGTACTATTGTATTTATGGGCTTATAACGTTTTTTAAATAAAATACCAAAGCATAACAATGTAATAATATCATTAAATTGAAATAGGGAGTATTGTTAAGGATTAGATACTGTTAATATTTTATTATTTTAGATGATAAAAATATTTTATTGCAATTGTTTTGTAAAAAAACCCGTAAAATATCGTATTCATCCGTATTTGACCAACAGCTGAAATAGTCATTATTGGACATGATGATATTGTATTGTTAATGAATATTTGGGTATATGACGACTGATAGGCCTATAGGCCTACATAAGGCAGGTGATTTATAGCACTGCATATTCGATTTATAAAAAAAATATGAAAATAATGTTTCAGGTAACGTCATGTAAATAAATACTAAATTGTTCAATAAACTTTTACAGTAAACACATGTATTTGTGTATATTATGATGTTGTTTGTTTACCTGGTATTAGAGATTACTAAACAGTTTTATAATGTTAATGAAAGTTTTTTTAAGCCTGATATTTTATGTTTTTTGGTCGGTCCGACTGGAGTAAGATATTTTTATTCACCTTAAATTGCATGTATTTATGGCTCTTCTCTGCTAGAATCCCCCTCCCCAACTAAATCCGTCCGTGATAGCTATCTTCGCATCCGCATCCATGCGCAGATACCTAACGCCTATAATTATACCGTAATCAACCTACAGGAGAAGTCCGGACAAACCTTACACCCCTTGAATCAACAACTGTTTAACTGTTAAATAAGTTCTTGAATGCATGCTGGCCGTAGGGAGACATCTAAAAAAACGGGGGCGGAAGCAGACTTTTAGAAAAGGGGGACGGTAGAGTTATAATTTTAAGGTGTCCGGGGCATGCTTCTCCGGGAAATTGTGGTCTTTAGTCTCAGGGGCCTATTAAAGGATCAATTCTTGCTGAATATGTTTCGTTTTATAGACAATGTTAATAAATATTTTACTTTTCGAAAGGGCGAGCCGAAGCCGGTCCGTCCCCCTTAAATCTTTCCCTGAAAAGTACACTGTAAAGGGATTCTCATACATGCCTTAACTTGTTGAAACTCCTGGGAAAACTAATAAAGTGTGTATAAGACTGATTGATACATGTGCCCCTTACCTAATCCCTGTCAGTACAAACAATCAGGATGCAATACTATTAAAATAAACTTTGTCGGCAAGAGTATTCTATTCGCTTTACGTCATTAACCTCGTTAACACTTTACTTTCTAACTCAATAGGTTCTTTTTACGATCAATGAAAGTTCGCTTTTAATTGTTACAAGTAATTGAAAAGATTTACCTTGTTGTAGTATGGATTAGGATTACTTCTTGTAAACAAACACCATACTTTCGGATTCTTAATCCTTAAAAATATTAGTTAAATAGGCCTGCAACGAGATAGATTGATGTTTTTGCAGTAATTTTGATTTTTAAAAATCCCGTAAGATTGATTTTCATTATTTTATAGAACAATAACCTACAGTATTGAGTAAAATAATAGTGAGGTTTTGCAAACTTACGAAATACGAAAACGAAAACGGATACCTCACATTCCTATTTTTGAAAGTTCCTAAATGTGTTCAAAAACATATCAAAATTTCTACCGATGAATTGTTGATGATCGTCGTAAAACACTGACCAACTGTGACAGATATTTAAGGTGTTCTATTCAAATGTTACAAGATATGACGTATCAGTTTTCGTATTCCGTAAATCTGCGAAACCTCACTAATAATTCAGAGATACTACCAGGCATTAATAAATGGTAGGAAAATAATTACAAATAAGTAATAAGATAGTTTATTCGGCCCAACTAGCCCACGAAGTGTCAATGATGTAAAATCGGCGGTCCCAAGATGTAGAGACAGTTCGTCTTACCCCCCCCCCCTTTGGAATGTGTACGTTCCCTAAAATGTGTGTACAAAACTCTTAATACCTTGTTTAATGATACAAGTTTCTGACATGTTTTTTTTTTTTCATTTTTTAAATATGTTATTACTATCACCAAACATTACAAAACTTCCTTGATTATTGTCAATTGTTTTGAACAAAATAGTTCAATGCTTTGATTGGAAACTACACAAAACATGAAGAATTTCACAGAAAATAGTTTGATAAAATTGAATATTGATATTGCCAGGAGACTAGGAGGAGACCAAATTTCTAGAGAATCCATGACAATCCTGGAGAATTGGGAACTTTGTAAAACCACTTTTTGAATCGTTTTATATTATTGTTCCATGGTATTGTTTCAGTCAAAAATGGGAAACTTGATCATACGAAACTGCTTTATTGTAAAATTTAACAAACTACAAATTGAAGATTGCTGTGACAGTGATATAAGCTACTAATAAAATAGGTCCTCTTAATAACAAAATTAAGTCAAGATAATCACAAAAGACCTAGACCTATTTATTACTATTTTTGTTATTGTCACTAATATCCCAAAACAAAAAATTACATTCGTTTACATTACAAAGGCAGAAACTGACCGATTGTACACCTTCCCTCAACAAAAGATCTTTCGTGGATAATGAGCCATTCAACTACAATAGCGGGTTAATTTGGTGTTAAGAAGTACAACAATACAATGAACAAAATGGCATGCGCCCTAGGTGAACTCTTAATATGAAACACCATCTATACAACTATCACATTACGTGACTGAATCGCACTGGAAAACATTGTCTGCAGAAACCCTAACGGTTACGTTTACCATCCTCTTCTTATTGATCTAAAAGTACCGACTTGGCGAAGATTAACTGTCCTCACAAATAGATACACAGAGTTTAAGCAAACATATCGAGCGGAGAGAGTTATCTGAAAGGACACAAGTTTAAGCAGGATTTTGGTTAAGAATATCTTTACGTGGATTAAGCACAGAGTATAAACTTCATCTGTTTCAAATTGCTGACTGAAGTCCGCTGAGAAGGTGAGTTCAACATTAGGTTTGTTTTAAGTACTATGTAATTGTTCCATCAAACTTATTTTTTATTTAGACACGATAGATGGGTAGAACATCATACTATTCTTTGAACATTCTACATTTCTGGTATCTTTTTTAATACGGTTGTCTTGACTTTTTATTTGGATTATTTAATATCACAATCTCCAAATTTATTTTGGCATATTCGTGTGCTATGTTGTATCAGGTGGTATTTGAACAGTTTAACCTTCACTAATCCAGTTTAACCACGAAGCCTGTGGTATAATAGTTATGATGCCTACCAACACATAAGGTCACAGGTTCGAATCCAATCTCCGGAATTTTATCACAAAATGTATGATATAGGCCTATATATCCGTTCAAGCTATGCAACACAGTGCATAATCTTTCATTGAACACTGAATTAATTTACACTTTATTTGATTTATCTAGGTAGATAGGGAGACATAGGACTATTATTTTTTTATGAAACCTGAAAAACCAAGTCGCTAAAAACGATGAAGAAGCGATCTCGGGATTGAAAGTCTTCATCTTGATATGAAAGCATGTTAACCCAAGTGCTACAGCTCCACTACTTAAACAACAATCTGCAGCGCTACAACAAAAATGGGATGACAATATGTTATACAATAATATTATGAAATTAAATATTTCATGGGGACTAATAATTAGCAAAGAGGTACTGTCAAGCTTCCTACATCAACACTTCAGGCCGATCAAGCGTCATAGTTCTCTATCTATAGCTAATTATCTTATGTAGATTCACAAAATAAGATTCGAGCTTCTATTTTATAGAAACTCGGGATTAAAATTGGCAGATGATGTAATCACCTTAAGCTTTTATACTTGATTGGTCTTTTTAATATTTTCTTCCTCCCAGTTTATATAAACTTCATATTTCAACAACCAAGAAAACACACATGGCTGATACGTGTTTTGCAGACCTTGTTTTATCAGTTTTTATGAACCTCATTTACACTCATCTACACAATTCACAAAAACTGATAAAACAGGTCTGCAAATCACTTTTTAATAATAATTGTTAAAAATTGTTTTGCTGACCCTGTTTTATCAGTTTTCATTGACTTTTCATTTACAAACATCATCCAGTCCGAGTGAAATGTAAATGGATGTCCTCGGATAGGACTTTGACCAAGGTCCCCAGAACTGGCTCCGTACTACCAGGGAACAGTTAAAAGAGTTAGGAGTATAGTTTGATTCCAATGGTGCAGAGGCTGATCTAGAATTTTCGGCTGGCCGGTGGGGGTGCCAAATCTACCGGGAGCTATTGTACAGCTGGGTAACAGAAGCAGTGTGTGTAGAGTGCATTACCCACACGGTAAAAAAATGCGCGTACACTTTACGGAAAAATTCATGGCAGCCAGGATGCCAAGAAACGGGCATTTCCCTAAAATTTACGGTATTTTTGGCATCCTATCTTCTAGGACTTATTCTGTAAACTTTACGGGCATTTATCGTAAAATTAATCGTGTAAAAGTAAAATGTCCGTACAATTTACTGTAGAAAAATACAAATGCCCGTAAAATTTACGGAATTTGTTTACAGTGCAGGCGCACAGGCAACTGTGAATCTTGAAATCCCGATCGCTTTGTCAACTGCTCTGATGACCAAACTAACAAGCAAAATAACTATTAGGCACAGATTTGCTTTTTGGAGTCCACTCGAAATATTTTAGATGTCGATTTGGGGCTTAATGCTGTTAAGACCCACTTATAGCCCATTTTATCTGACGCAAAAAAATCCGGTTTAATGCAAAATCATGTGAATTATTTATTTCATTGGTTAATGTAGTTGTGAAAACGATAAAGCAAATTACTAGTACTTGTTCTCAGTAGACGAATCGATCTTATACTGCACTATCATACAGTGAGGCAAAGAAAGGAGCAGATTTACCCTAACAATGAAAGCACTTTATCAGAACAATTGCATTCAAGTGTTATTGTAGCAGTTCGATCTTACTTTATTATACGGTACATCTTCTGTGCTTAGCCAACCGACGTTTCTTAAGGATTGTATTGGATTTCTCACGGATGATCCAAAACCAATAAAGTTGAAATAAAATAAATAAAAATAAACCGGTACTGTGCATAAGTTTACATTAACGTCACATTATTGTATTGGATCACAAAAACGAACTCGGACACAGAAACAATAGTTAAATGACTTTATTCACTAATTATTACGCATTCAGAAGATTTGTAGCTTCCTGTATTTGTAGCTTCCTGTATTTGGAGCTTCCTGTATTTGGAGCTTCCTGTATTTGGAGCTTCC